>JANHFL010005229.1:40697-53364 GCA_032468155.1 Oxyrhabdium leporinum
TTCGGCTTTACGGCGTCTTGAAGCAGACGGATCCCTAAGGACCCGTCCTCGATCCAGGGTTCCTAACCCGGAAGTCCATGACATTCTTTATTACAGTAAAGAGATCACAATTACAGTTCTCCTGAATGGACATCTCCATGGATTTTGACTAACTGTTCCTTATCATGTACATGATGTGGTACATGACAAGGAGCTCAGGGGGATCCCATTCAGGTCTTTGCAGAGATTCTGCATTAAAATAGTCCACTGCCTGGATGCGCCATAAAGCCTGTTGATCCCAGAATCAAAATGATTTCCTTAAGCACCCATGTGAAGACATAGCACTGACCCTGTTTTAATTTGAAATACTATAAAATATTTAAAAATATTTTTTAAATTTGCTTGCTTTTTTCGTTTGTTAAATAAAGGTTGCTAACATGGCACTATATGAAACAATTTATTCCAAAAGGATTTGGGTACAAGGTCTGCTTAAACATACTATTTGGTGCAAATTGGTTTGCATTCAATTTGTTCAATGAAAATTAAATGCTGATATGGTTTAGCATCCTAGTGGAGTCCTTGATACAGACAGCTGATTCCCAACCAACACTACTTTCTTCCTCTGGTTTCCTTACTGACCACAATTCATAATCTCCTATAGATATCAACTCCATGTAATCTAACATTGAAAGCTCAACTGGCCTCTCTGAATGTTTATTCTTTCCCGACCATTTTTTGCTTTCAGATTATTATATCTAAGCATTCCGGGAGGAGGGAGGATCCATCCTGAGTCAAATAACTTTGCTTATTCGCTTTTGCAAATAGTAGTCATCCAACACAGAACCGTTGTCGGTATTTTGGAAGGCATTCAGAGACCCAAGTTTTGCTTGAACTGAGAATGAAACCCGCCCTGTAAAACATGAGAAACTGGCCTCAGACCACACAGACACACACACACCACAGCAATTGCTGAACTCCGGTTCACTCCGTCATTCTCTCCACATCCCCTCCTGCCACCATCCCTCCCTCCTTCTCCTCAAAAACAAGATGATGACTGACATTAAATCCTTTAAGCATCGGACTACAATGAATGGCAAAAGGAGGTTTTCAGAGCTTAGGCGGCTGATTGCTAGCAATGAGCTGATGAAAAAATGGATTACTACAGTATGTGCTTGCCACGGTGAAGAGGAAAGTCACTAAAATCCTTTCCCCACCGCATGCTCTTTTTTTCTTTTCCCAAAAGAAAAGGCAGCTGATCTGTATATTGTTGTCTTTTCAAGTATGCCTCCAACGCTAGAGGAGGGGTTGAGGGGGAGTCCTGGGCACTTTTCTTGTGGTTATTTGTAAAGGCAGCCTAGAAGAAATAAAAGTTTGAAAATGGCTTCACCTGGTACTCCATGCCTTTGTTTGGTAGCTTAAAAAAGACACTCTATTTTTGTGCCATGTGATGTGCTCTCTAGTTTTATTCTTTTAAAGTAGTGCTACTCATTTGTCATTTTTAGACACTACTATTTTTTTCTCCTTGAAAAATTGTTATAATTTTGACAATACAAAAAGCCAATACAGAAGACTTGGAGAGAAGCACACTTCACACTGGTGCAGTCTTGTGCTATCTTTTTATAAGCTGCCTTCTCCAAGGGGCTACAATGGCTATCATCTGTTTGTCTGTCTGTCTATTGTCTGTCTGTCTGTCTAGCATCATCTATCATCTCTCTCTCTCTCTCATCAATCATCTATTTACCCCCACACAACCCTTCAGATCTCTCATAATTTTGCTACATTTCCTGTCAAAAAGGAATGATAGAAAATATATACATGAGGTGAATTATACTTAATCCCTTCATCTAAAAACCTAAGTGATATGGGATCATTTATCATACTTATACCTCACTTCTGTTATGTACTAATATACATTTCATATGTATTATACATTTTGACATATTACACTAGTTATCATTCTCTTCAACTTAACTGAAATCACCTACAGCTTTCATTTGGATACCTCCCTGAATACATAACTCATTTCAAAAATATTCCGCATGTTGAATCACTAGCATTCCGTTATCTTTGAGCTCAGATATTGCCATTCACAACATCCTGGTGAAACTTCTGAAGGAGGTTATTTGTTTTACAAGTGTACATTATATACCATTAATGTCCTTTGCTACCTCCTACAATGTTGAAGATGTTCAAATATCAGGTCAAATATGACTACAGTGTCAGATGACGTCCAACCACCCCTGCAGTCTTCCAAGGAGTTGTGTGATGTATCATGGTGAAAACCTTAGGTTTATGGAACTGAAGTGAGTTGTGTGTGGTTGGAGGTAGTGGTTTTTAAGCATGCTTAATTTGGCTGAATGTATTTATCATATTAAAGAATTCTTTGACAAATTTATTTTGGGGGCGGATATTTGATGTCAAGGAATGACTAAACTAAAAAGAAACAATTCCTTACATTGGTTTTTAGTAGTACTGAGGGAACACCGAGTTCTATAAGCAGATGGTAAAGAAGGCAGTTATGGAAGCCCACAGAAATGGGGCTTTTTCCTAACATGACTTAGCTCTACCCAAGAGCATTTTTAAAAGGTGGGATCTATACCACGTGTACAGAACACATGATACTATAAAATGAGTTTTATCTGCCCTTATATTTGACAGCCCTTTTCCACTTTTTTCTTACTTTATGGTAAGAAGGCAAAAACGCTATTATCACTTTAGTAACCCCTTATTGTGCTCTACAGTACAGCTCTTTATGATTAGGGCAAGATGTAATCAACAGAAGGAGGCAACCTTCTCTTTTGGTGGTCGACTATCTGATGGAAAAACAAGTGTTGGAAAGTTGGGATTTTCTAATAATATAACCGTATGTACAAATATTGCCCTGCAAGAGCCTTTTTTTAAAAAGGCATTCAATGACATCGGCAAGATCATCTAGTCAGGGAAACAAGCATTGTTGGGACTGGAAACAGGTACAAAAAGATTTTCAAATGCTAAACTAAAAGTGGGTGAGAAAGGTAACCTTCAGTATGGAATGGAACAATTTGCCACAGCCAACTTGCTATATAATCAGTCTATGATTCATCCATCTCATTTGCTACCAGTTAATTAGAACAGTTGTGGACCGTTAGAGATAGTCTCACATTCTTGGGAAATGCAGGGCTGAAACAAGTGTGGTGGGTGAGAGCAAAGATAGACAGATCCACCATTCTTTCTTTTCCTGGAACCCCATTTATTTATTTGCTGTATTTTAATTCCACTTTTCAAACACCTAAACCTGATTCATTCAACTCGTTTTTGTTCAGACACTAACCAACTAGCATGTTTTTAATTTTAAGATATGATAACACATAATCGATCTAACTGGGAAAGTGTTGTCTGGTATCTCACAAGTTCTTGAACCAAAAAAGAATTGGCAAGGCTTCGTTATAATGATGCCACTTCCCCATTGAGCAGATAGGCAGCACTGAAAGTGGCTTAGGCACTACATCTGGTAAGTATTTGGAAGCAGACTGCGATTCTCAAACATTGGTGGTGACTTTTTGAACAGAGTTCCTTATGCTCTTAATCTGCTGTTCATCTTCATTTCATTATTATAAAATTATTATAAAATGGTTTAGGACATAATGCAAAATATCATAAAACATTTCCTGTGCTGATGTCTGAACATGCTATACAGTTCAACATGGGCTATTTTCAAGACAGATACATTTCTGAATGTATCCCAATTTTGCTAATGAAGGCAACACATTAAAAGGTCTGTCATTGTTTTTCTAGTTTATACTTAAATTGCACGGGATACTTTTTGAAATAGTTTTATCATGTAGATTGAAAGAATACCCATTTCAAAAGAATCAAACATTTAAGAGACTTCATGGAGACACACAATTACACTTTATGCTTTAAGCAAGAATTTTGTTTTATTTTCAAATGGACAGTTTATAATAATATTATCCAAGTTAAAGTTTCCCAATCATCTTTTAATAATGTGTCACAACCACATAGCTACTTACGGCTTTGGAGAAATGCAGTTAGGCAATGTTTAAAATAATTTACAGTACTTAGACACAGAACTGTTTACAGGTAAAATAGCCAATATCATAATGTGATTTTTGCTGATCTGTAAAAATTCTGTATTGAAGTGAAAAGATACAACCCACTCAGCAAAGGTTGCTGAGAGATTTTCAGTGAGGCATTGTAGCCTAACAGATTTCAAATTATTAAAAAATTGATGAATAGTAGATTATGAAAGATTTGTCTTTTTAAGATGTACTAAATTCTAACATCCAGAGTTCTTATGGGCCCAAGAAGATATCCCACACATAAATAATAATTACTAATTTCAGATATTAAAATGCTTTTTTTTTTTAAAAAAGAAGTCTTTTAATATTTTTTTTATTAAAATACAATTCACTTTTTAAATAAAAACAGATAAGGGGACATTACTATATACTTCATACACTGATTATTTTAGTTTTAAGTAGGTAGAAATAGTAATTCATGCACTGCAGTCCTGTACTGCTATTTACATCATCGCAGTGGAATTTCTCGCTGTCCAAATATTCTCTGAATTGTAGAGTACAACCATCTCCTGTTATTCACTGAGTACTTTCAAAATATTTTGGGTTCTATCCAAATTTAATAATGCTCAGAGAAGACCTACTGAAAAATTGGAATTTAAATCTAAAAGTCCCATTATTTTGATGAATCTAATCTAAGCAAGATTTAATTGGTACATAACTCCACAATTTCCAAGTGTTTACAGATTACTTTGTTTTTATTTTTAAATCTAAGCCTATATTGTTTTCAATATAGTCCCAATTGAGTTTTCAATTGCTTCAGAAATGTAATAGAAACCCCTATAATCCAAACATCACCAGAGCATGAACAATTTAAAAGAGTATAGTTTTTCACTACACGACACTATCATATCTGTTGTGCCCTGACCGCACTAAATACATGATAAAAATACATGTAACTTAACTAAGTAGAAAGAGAGGAATGTGATTGACCTCAGAGCTTGCATGCAAAGAAAAAGAGATTCTGCTTAACATCCTCAAGATGCTGCTTTTTCATACAGGGAAGGATAATACTTTGCAGGCAAGGGGAAATTTCAATGTGGAGATTTGACCACAAAGCAAATTGGTAAAATCTCCACATCGAATAAACTTTTGAAATTAGATTGCTAATTTGAAATTGAAAAGTAGATTCCCTTCAAACTGATCAAGTGACTGACTTGCCTTTTGCAAATGTGCAGAAAGGCTGTTCAGCTTTTCAAATCTATTTGTTCCAAATCCCACTGAAAAAAACAGAAAATAGGGAAGAAAATACCCTCACTCAATGTCTCTGAATTTTCTTCACTTCTTTTTAAAGGCTTGTCTTTTCCTTTCTTGCAACTTTCTTAAAAGATAGAAAATGGCTGAAAAATAAATACATGCATTTTTTTGGTGAGATTTCTGAAAGGAAGATATCCTTGAAAAAGCTTTTTTAAAAGCTTGAAATGCATTAAATTGTTTAATTAACTTAAATTAATTAAATACATCAAGCCAGTTGTGGGAATAAAACGTAACTCAAGGATATCTGTGAACATTTTTATCTCCCCCCACCCCAATAATATTTAAATTCCACATTAAGTAGCAGAAAAAGATTCATCATCTGTGCCAGGTTTCTTATCTATTTTCCATAAGAAATTGTCATTTTCCTTCCAAAGTGATTTCTCACTCTCTTCTTTCTCTTTGAACAAAGAAGTGAAAGACGGTCTTTCACACAGTTTCTCTATGGCTGTCACATCTGTGAGTCTTTGGAGACACTCCTCATTCTCTTCATTCAGCATGTCCCAGAAATCTTTTGGTCGAGTTGCTGCTTTTTCGGCAGGCCCATTAAGAGGTCTCCTGGGTATCTCGGCTGGACTATTTTCATTACTTGTGAAGAGGTCATTTAAAATAGAGGTGTCTCCTAGCAAGTCTGCAACAGCATTTTTCTGGCAGATTTCAGCCTGTCTGCTTTCTGAGTCAGACATAAGAAGTTTTTTGGGCGACAGTGTCCCCTTCAAACTCAGCTGTCCTTTAGAACTACTTGCAGACAGTCTCTCAATTATTCTTGATTTACCGGTTAGTGACTCAGATGCCATGAAGTCTTTGGATGCCTGACTGTTTCTCCCATTAATGTTGTCTTCGAGAATATCAGCTGGCAATTGTTTGTCTTCCCCATTTTGACCCCCAGGCGCCTGTACAGAAAGCTTATACTGAAATTGTTTTTCTTCACCATCAGATCTACATGGAACAGCCAGATCTATAGGAAGACCAGGTTTCAATTGTCCGTGGTTCGAAATGGAGGATTTTTTCCTGAACTTGGTTTTATACTTGCCACCTTCCTCATTTCCTTCTGAAACAGAAGCTGGGACATCAACTTTTAAAAGATCTTTTAATTCTGGATATTTTGCACTGTAAAATTCTTTCAATATTTTCTGCCTTTCTTCTGATGTAGTTTGAGTGATGTACTTTGCAAATTCTTCCACAGGAGCTTTATAAAAAAGATTTGCCATCTCCTCAAACTGCTTCCTGCAGCAATTGGTGAAAAGAATAGTTAATTCTCTCAAAGAACAGGAAACCAGATAACCATTAACAAGGTTAATCAATGACACTTCTTGCAAAACCAGGTTAGGGCTAAGTAGTGGACATATTGTCACAAAATAAAAAGACTGATGTTATGACTACATCTAGGTCAGTGGGTTATTTTGGAAGAGAAAAAGGTTGAGCTATAGCTAACAGCATGGTCTGAATTCACTATTTTTATCATTCTGCTTGTGAGATTATGCAAGTGAAAGATGTTAATATTAAATAGGGAAGAGAAAGACTTTTCTTAACTGGTCCCTCTGCCCTCCCCCTCAAAAAATCTCATTTAAGAATTCAGATGCAGCGCTAAATCTTGAGCTAAGGTTTGTAAATGGCTACTAAATCATGATTCTTTTAAAATCATGCTTTGAAATCCAGACACAGGAAATGTTAGATTGGAATTTCGTTTAATAAAAACAAAACATGAAATGGGTTGGGATTCTACATAGACTTTAAACAAATTGGGGTTTGGAATCTAAAGCCATATTTGTGCAAACAACCCAAACTGAATTTGGCAAATAGGTAAACACTGTCATCCACATCAGTTTTAAGCAAATTGCTAGAATTATACTATGGATCATCTAACAAGGAGAATTTTGTGATGTTTTCAGATCACAGAGGTTTGGTGTTGCATCTGAACTGGTGCGGAATTTTCAAAGATAACTTTCTTATGGTGAATGGAAATTATCAACCCCTGAAAAACAATGACATATGGACATCTGTGATTATCAAAGAGACCAGGGGAAAAAGTTTTCTTTCCTATTTCAAAACTTTAAAAAGCTTTCAAACAAGGACTGTGAAGAAATTGAGATTTTTTTAAAGAAAATATAAAAATATCTATTGTGTCGTTAGAGTCTATGATCTGAACAAAAATACCAAGACCTATTCGTTTAAATTTATTTACTCATCTCTCAATATACAAACTTTCTTCTTCTTACTAAAACACATTAAAAAAACTCCCTAATTGTCTGTAAACACAACCTCTGTAATTTTTCCCAAGGAAGCACAAACCAAGTTTTAATAAATTTGTTTCACAGAGCATATCAAAGCTTCTGATCTGGTAAAATGTCTTTCTTCCTTCCACCTGCCTTCTATCTTTATTATATTACTATTTATACTGATTTATATTTATACTGATTGTAACTTTAATAATTCTACTTTCACTAAATTATAGTAAATTTAGCAATATTTGTGTCCCATATTTGTTTTATAATAAAGTCTGATTTGTACCCTAATTTGCACAAATCAATTTGCTTTTAAAATACAACTGGTCCAATCCAAGGAAGCAATATATTTCATTATAGAAGTGTCATTAAGACCTAATGATCTCAAATGTTTATATGTTTCTTTAACTAGGTTACTGACTTCAGTGACTGCTAAGACCATCTCCCTCAATTTTGGACTCTAGATTCCTGGACATGGTAAGCTAAAGAGAGGTACAAAGTCTCTAAAGGCCACTCCTTCCTTGTATTTCTGAATTGACAAAGGTCCCATGTAGGAGAACATTAACCTTAAACTGCCCCATATGAAAATCTCCAGAGACTACATCAAAGAAAATATTTCTAAACTGATTCTGAAGTGAAACCTGACATTCTTGGCCAATGCAGACTTCATAAGACATTTCTTACAGATTTATATGAGGTCAGCATAAATGAAATAGAGATGTTTCATTTCCTAGCTTTCTCTCAAAAGTCACTTTCCAGTAGTTAGATCCAGAACTTATAATTAAATATCTATACTGTGATTGCTCAGTTAGAATACAGACTTTTCACTCAGCTCAATCTCTGGATTTTTTCCTGTTTACTACTGGTAGAAGACTGCATCTATTACCAATGGAGAAGAGATATTAAACAATGCCATAGCTGTAAATTCATAATATGTGAGGGAATGAAGGAATTCAGTAAAGACAACATTTTGTTACGCTAAACTATTACAGAATAATTTCAGCTGCATCTGCATGTTACGCATGATCACCAAAAAATTAATTGATATAAACTACTGGCAATGTTTGCATTAATTTGCAAAAAGCTATAATTGCAAAGACAAATATTTTCAAATAGTTTGCAAAATATAAGTAATAATTCCAACTAAAATATTGTTCACTACAATTTAAACAGAACTCAGAAAACTTGAAGTCACTTAAAACTTTACAATCCAACATTGTAACCTTACCTGCGGATTTTTCTAGGTGTCTTTCCAACCAGGAAGGTAATTGAATCTATCCGGTGAACCCTCTTCTGTTTCTGTTGTACAGGATGTGTAATATAAAGGAGAGGAGGCCTGCTGGTTTCAATTGTTAAATGATCTTGCTTCACATTTTTTCTCTTTGATGAAACATCTTCAGGACTCTGTCTGCTTCTCTAAATCAAATTTAAAATAAAAAAAATGCAATAGTTGTTATTTTATTCGGCATTCTTTCTCATAACATGCTTGCTTTTTCCTTACAGATTTTGTGTCAAAATGAGTTTGACCTTATTATGATGGGATTCACCAACAAATGCTCGATGTTTTTATTGGAAAATTGATTTTTAATCAATGTTAACATGTCACCAAAACATTAGCCACTTTGTGAAAAATGATCACTTTCAGTAATGAGCTCTTAATGGTTTCTTTGCAGTAAAATTCAACAGAACTGTTTCCTGCACTCATATAAAGGAAAAAGAGAATGAAACAGGTAGCCTTTGAGAAATCAGTTTACCCGTGTTTATATTTCAATTATATTCCTTTTTTGCAAGCTATAAAGCATACAAACAGTAAATAATAGCCAAAATAGAATAAAAATGTAACATCAAGAATTAAACAAAAAAAGTAAAATTAAACTAAAATCAGCATAAATGAAGACATATGAAAATAAAACAGGAATGATTGTCAATTTCAAAATCTATATCAAGAAAAAGATGGCCAATTGATCTATGAACATTTCATACTTTTTTCACTTCTGTTCCTTTTCCCCTTCCATTATACTTTCAATGATAATAGCATAGAATTTTAGGAATTGGCCAGGTCCGTATAAAGAAAGTTCTTTTTTTCAAGTACCATCACTAAAATTTTAAATGGACCAACATGGTCTATATAAGTTCCCAGCTTTATAACTGATCTCTGAAACAATCAAGAAACCGAAGAAACACAATTGGCAAATATAAAGTAATACATATTCTTAAGCAATATTCTTCCTACTATATTTTGGACCAACTGCAGTTTCTAAACAATCTTTAAAATAGACTAGTTTCGCACACACACACTCCCCACCTCCCAACATCAGTTCATTCCTGGCCACTGCCTGGATAAATCCCCATATTCTTCTTGGCAAGGTTTCAGAAGTGGTTTGCCATTGCCTGCTTCTTAGGGTTGAGATAGATGAGTAACATAAGGTCATCTAATTGGCTTTTTGCCTAGAGTGGGACTAAAACTCATGCTTTCCCAGTTTCTATCCACTCACCACAACTACTTTCAGTTAACGCTAACCCAATTTAGACTTCGGTACTGGTCTAGAATAGACACGGCTGGTTGTAAATGTCAAATAGGATTGGGTCTGGTTGGTATTTGATGGGAGACCACCTGGTTGACCAGACTTTTAAAGTTGAAAAAGCATCCTAAAAAAAGGCAATAGTAAATCACTTTTAATAATAATATCAATATGTCTGGAAATAAAACTATATGGAAGTAGTTACTCAAAGGTTGGGCTTGACTCAAGGACATCTTTACCCTATTTCCTAGAAACTGGGATCTTGAAACAATTTTCTTCTCATGATATTACAATAGCTGTCGCCCAACTCATAATTTGATGGGAGTCTACTTCTTTTCTATCTTTTTTATTGTCAAATTATAAATGTCATAAGCAATTACAGGAAAAACAATAGCATCTGCTTTCTTAGCTGGATTTATTTACTTTTATCCCAACTTTATTATTTTTACATATAACAAGACAGCGAATATGCCTAAGACTCCTTCTTCCTATTTTCCTCACGACAATTCTGTGAATTGACCTGAGAGTGATTGGCCCAAAGTCACGCAGGTGCCTTTCATGCCTAAGGCTGGACTAGAATTCACAATCTCCTGGTTTCTAGCCTGATGCCTTAATGTTCTTGCTTTTCCAGATGTTTTCCATGCTAATTTTTGCAATGCATCTAATTAATATTCCTCATTTAATTCCTTTCCCTCCTGTTTGGTCAATTTTAGAACCGGAGGAAAAAAAAAGTCCTGTTCTGACTTAATTTGCTTGTTGTGAACTTTTATCTTGGTGCCACTATTTCAAACCACTGTAATTACTTTAATGTTATTGATGTTACAATCCAACTTCTTCCACTTTTTGCCCTTATTTTATATCCTCTTCATTATCTGCCAGAAGAATAAGGAAAGCTGTATATTTTAGATTAAGATAAGAATTGTCAATAATATCCATGACTATCACTAAATGTTGTATTTATGTTTTATGATGAATGTATTTTTACAATGACTATGATAATGATTTAGCACTATTGTTGCATGTATACTGAGAGCTTATGCACCGGAGACAAATTCCTTGTGTGTCTAATCACACTTGGCCAAAAAAGAATTCTAAATTCTAATTTTATGCCAAACATGTGTGGGCTTAACTCTGATCCAGGGAAACAGACAAGTCTCAATGGCCTTCTGGAAGGCCAGGGTGGTAGAGGTCCTTCAGATTTATACAAGGGATGGGCTATTCCATAGTGCAGGCAGACAGAGGGGGACGCTAACAAAATGCTATTTACTACCATTTCTAGTCGTACTCCCTGTTTTAGGATGTTCTTTTATCTTTACACTTTTACTATATACCTTTATATTTATTCTGGGTAGATCGGAAAATCAAATCAGTGGACAGTATAACTTTTATTTTTAAACAAAGCAAGTTGGATCCATTTGGGACCTAAAGGCATTAATGAAAATAAAGACAATGCAGCGGGTTGGAACTCTGCCAAGTAATCCACTAAAAATATATACATTTTTGAAAAATCTATAAAAAGCCAGTGGAAGAACCACCATGGTAGGTGCCTAAGGAAGTTTCTGTGAACATATTAGTACCCCGATCTCAGTTATTATTGCCCAGATGTTGAAAGTGGCTTATATCATTACAACTGTTCATGTGAAACTGTCTTACAACAAATTATTGATCCATTGGTCCATATACTGTGTTTCTCAGAAAACACAGCCCACCCCAATAATAAGCCTAATCCTACTTTTTGGGGGGCGGGCCTAATTTTGCCCCTACCCTGAAAATAAGCCCGGGGGGGTGGACACGGGAGGGGGGAGAACTATCCTGCTGTGGCTGCAGCCCACTGGCCCCTTGGGGAAGTGGTCACCAAAAAGCCTCCATTCCGAATGCTGAAGTTTCGGAATGGAGGTTTTTTGGCGGGGGAAAATGGGAAGGGGGGACTTTGCTACCTGCCATCCTTCCCTCAGTCCGTACTGAACTCCAGATGGATGCTCACGGATGGGCTCCGAATGGACGCGCACGCATCGCCGGGGCTCCGTTTTGCCTTCAGAGGCCTGTCGGAAGGGATCTGCAGCTGATAACGGAGGTCCAGATCGATCCAGAGCTCTATTATCAGCTGCAGAGGGCTTTCCACAAAGCCCTCTACAGCCAATAATAGAGTCTCTGTTAAAGGCTGCAGATGCCTTCCGGTAGGCCTCTGAAGGCCGGGGTGATGCGTGCGAGTGGCAGCAAGCGGCCGCAGAAGAGGGGTCAGCAATAGGCTCCTGCTGCAGCCCAGCAGATGCCACTGCACGAGGTGAGTGTGCCTGCAATTCGTGTTGCGAAGAACGAAGCAAGGCGGTTGTTGTGTGTGGAGGGCAAAACAAGGTAGGGGGTGCGTAGCTGCCCCATGCGCTCCGCACTAGCTTACCTAAAGACGCTTCAGCCAGGGCATCCATGCCAAGCCCCCACCCCACCCCACGTCCAGGGCAGTGACATCCCTTCACTAATCTGCTTTCCAGGTCCGTTCTCCGCTGCGCGTGCAAGAGGTCTGAAGTGCTACGGTAAGTTACTGGCAAGATCTTTTTTTTTTTTTTCATGAGAAGTTGGAAGTTCTGAACTACGATCGGTTTTTTTTTTTACC
>JANHFL010005229.1:53464-77607 GCA_032468155.1 Oxyrhabdium leporinum
TGGGGGGGAAATTAGGGCACCCCTCGAAAAAAGGGCCTAGCCGTTTTTTCGGGTTGCAAAAGAAAATAAGACCCAATCTTGTTTTCTGAGAAACACGGTAGTACTGCCTATCCTGACGTGGAGAAGAAAGATGATAAAAACAGCAAGATGATACAACTGGGAAACCTAACTAATATGGTTACTTTAGATCCTGAATACCTACTTTTGTTCTATAACCTTGATTTTCAATGAATCAAACTGATTATAGTAACCAAAACATATTACTAGGACAGCAATTTCTCATCCCTATAGTCTTAGATAAGCCACTGAGGAATTTAAAAGTATATTAATAACTCATTGCTGAATTAATGGAAAACAAATATACTAAATAATATCTTTCTTAAAAGAATTTTGAAACCTCAGAATGTTCATTTATTTGCCTTATTCATTAAATAGTACGAACCCGCACATCTGTTAAGCAGAAAAGTAGCATATTATTATTATTATTATTTTAGAATAACCAAGTTTTGTAAGTAGACTAGAAGCCCACAAACTTTCTTGTCTTTAAGGGAATAGGAATGTTGAATTTGTCAAACATTCAAAGGAAGGCAGCCAATCAAGCTAAACATCTGCAGAGTTCTCACAAATGACTATCAAGAAATAAAGCTCAACACATTTCCAAACACTTTCGAACGGTATCATAGAAGAATGGAAATGTTTGCTGATATTGTTTTTAATCAAGGCTTGAAAATCAGCAAATTTCAGAGCAACACTGATAGTTCAAAATAGGAAAAAAATACAAAAATAAATTGTGCAAACTGTCTGAATCTTTGCTAAAGTATAATTATTTGAGATCTTGACATCTTGAATGTCAATGCCATTCCAAAATTGTTTAAATTAATTTCTAGATGTTTATCTTACTGTAGCAAAACAGCTGAGCTCATGTATACAAGGCTGGAAATCTCAAAACAACTCTCCAAAAAGCCCCCAGCCTTGTCTCTTGCCTGGGGATTATGGCTTGACTAGTTCTGCTGCCACCATCTACCATCCAGAGGCACATCACTGGGCATTCTCCTTCAAATCCCAGTGTGAGATCAGGATCTTATTATTTTCTTTGTTTTTCCAGTTTTTAAAAGGTAAAAATGAAGGTTAATAATTGAAGAATTGTTATAATGCAACCTCCTGGCTGTATAGCTTGGTGTTTGTAACTTGAGGTTTCAACCAGCCCTGGGGAAAATAAATCAATCTCACATAAACAAAATCAAATTTTACTTTTAAAAAAGATATATGAAATCTACTTTTTAAAAAGAAATATACAACTATATGCAGTGAACCAGGTGGGTCACAAGATGCTTCTGCTGTGATATTGATGTTTTGTCTTGAGGTGATAGCACATCAAGAAATTTATAAATAAATAGAGGGGTGGGTGTCTTTTTTGAGTTACACGTTTAATATCTTAATTTATAAATAAGAACAAGAAGTCAATAAAGCTTAGTTAGAACAATACAGAAAAATCAGCCAAGATCTGATGCAAAATTATGGATTGATTTTTACCATTTCTACAGTGTTAATTTTTTTCTGAAGAAAAAATACTCTGCTCCAATTGTCTGAACTTTCTCCAGCTTTCTGGCAGATCCAACTTAAGCAAAGGTTTCTGAGGAGATGGTAAGCCTCCCTGTCATGTCCACCCTTTTTCTCTTGCTTTCTTTGTGGTTCAACTATACTTTTATCTGTAAAAAAAATCTATACATAACAGAGGGAGTTGTTAGATATCTCCCTGTATCTGTGACAAAGAATATCTCTCCCCCACTGTTATTCACTGTTACTGTCAACTGGGGAAGTCTGAGCATCTGAGATTCCCTGACCCTGTCCACTATCTAGGAAATACATTCACAACTGTTACAATGATTTATTTTTTTTGTACTGGATTGTTCACAAAATTAACACTCCACTTCTTTCTTTTTTATATATATCAATTATGTATATTTAACCTTTTCTCTAGAAATGCAAACACCTTACATCAAGATTTCATTTCATATGAATCCCTAGAGGCTAGACTGAAACAGCCTCAAGACACTTATGTGACTGAGGTAGCATACAATGTAAGAAATAAATAAAAATCCAATTCATTTCTCACTTCACTCTCTTGGGTTTTTCCTCACAGTTTTCCTATAAGTAGATGCCTTTAGTCACCTTCCTACCCCTCTTTGGAAAAATGTTACAAACTGAAATTTGTAATTCTTATAAACAGAAACAGTGAATTGATTCCAAATTCTACTAGCATCACTCTAATAAAGTGTTGAAGCAAAAAATAAATAAATAAAAGAAAAAGAAATACATCAAACATTTCTGGGAGTTTTGAAAATAAAATCTAAATTAAACCCACAGGTGTTTTTATTAGTAATGATTCCACAGTATAAATTAAAAGTGTCACAATTTATTGAAATATATGCTGATGGTGACAAATGTCCACTTGACATAATATTGAAAAAATAAACCTGGCAATGATACAAAACTGGGAGACTAAAAATAGACAATATATGGTAATGGAGAAATTGACTGTATATATTTACAAAGGGAAGTCTAACCAAAGTCAAAAAGGAATGGCTCCTTATATGCAATGTATTATTACTTATTTATTAAACAACTTTATATGGCTGCCCAAGTCATGTACAGAGATTTACATTAAAAATTCACAATGTAAGAATCCATATACACCCTCAATCTCCAACAGTGACAATCACACAATCACACAAGCTGTCAGGCATGAAAAATCAGGTCCACACACAAAGGTTCTAAATTATTGATTTATTGCTAATGCGTATGCACCAGAATCTTCTCAAACTAGTAGTTTGCACCTGAACAAAATTAGGTAGGTGTCAATGATATTCAGGGGGAAGTTCAACTTCATTTTCTTGTGGCTATGTAAGAATTCTAAGCTGATGCCTCATTTAACTCCTGCCCCTGCCTCTGCCAGTCTCTCTCCTACTCCAGTCACTTGATTAGCTCTGTATCACCTCCGTATCACCTCCATATCACCTCCTAGAGTTCTCCAGGCCTGCTGACAGAACTAGGTCTTCAGGGCCTTCCAGAAAACTATCATGGTGAGGATCAATCTTATCTACTAGGAAATGGTATTCCAAAGGGGGGGGGAGCAACCACAGAGAAGGCCCTATTCCTTTGTTCCACCAGATGTACATCCCTTGGATCTTGCAACATACTTTGCCTTCCCATTCTCGTGGTGTGTATATGTAATTTTATCCAGAAAGATCTAAACTAAGAGATTTAAATAATTTTTTGAATAATAAAAGAAATTAGTTTAATAATAATTCAAAAAATTATTATACCTATTGCTTATACCTAATAAATATAAATCATTATTATTTTATTATACACTCCAGAAAAGCCAAGTTTATATGACAAAAACTTTTGAGAATCTTGTGTGGTTACTTCTTTTTTCTCTTTGAAGCCATGTTTTTTCATTGTCGTGAATCAAAAAATTCAATGGAAATTGGTGGGTTTTTCTCCCTTATTCAGCATTCTCGCCGAAACCAACTCCAGGAGAAATGATCACTACTCAAACCTAATGCAGCTAACAAAACCTTTTGTTTATATGACCAATAAAAAGTATCTTTGTAATACAAAGCTCAAGAGCCACAATAAGTTCTTAATAAGCCTAATTTTTTAATGTACAGTATTCTGCAGAATACTTAAGATCTTCACTGGGCAGAAAAAGAGGGCTTTTTTTTCTCATTTACACCACATCGCAATAACATAAAGAGGGGTTTACCATTAATCCAGGTTTTACTACAAAGCAGCCTGTTATTTCTCTATCAAACTTTGTCAAGAGTGCCAAGTGTCTGTCATCCAATTCAGGGGATTAAGTCTTCTTTTATAGTGTGATACTTGTACCAATTTATAAAAATACAGATATAGTTTCTTAGCACTGATCACTGTCTATATTTTGGACTGGGTTCATGCCGCAAAAGTTGAATATGACAGCTGGCAGGAAGCTGAGGGGAAAATACATCCCCTTTTCAGTCACCACATTTCAGTTGCCATAGTGATTAATCCTCAATTCAATGGGTATCTTTGTATATTTCTTTTCAGTGAAACTTTAAGTAAACTTGTTGAAAACAAGCAATTGACAGAAAAAAAGGGGACTATATAACCAAGGGGCAGAGTATACATTTTGTGACCGTGCATTAAAGCAACAAATTAACTATAATGTACAGTGCAATTATATGATTTCTCTGCTCATATAGATATTATATTGGGCTAAGTAATTTTTTTTTTCTTTTTTAACCAAGACTATCTCCGTTTTGTATAATTTCATGTTTGGGAGTCTAAATATAAGGTTACCAGATTTCAACTCCAAAAATCTGGTTGAGTTACAGCTTTTCTCTTTGTTGCCATCTACTGCTTATCCGGATTTCTGCAGTGGATAGGACTCTGCATCTTATCCTTGGTTAGGATTTTTTATTTTAGCTCCCTTTGCAAAGCATGTCAGAGTATCAACTCTCATCTGCAGGCATCTCCTAAATGGAAAATAAGAATAATAGATCCTTTTTTTAGAGAAAGGGACTAATGGCAGGTGCTTCTGAACTTGCAGAAATGAAGCACTGCTTCTCACTCTGAATGTATATATATAACTAAGCATCCAGAAACATGAATCCTGTTTCTCTCTTGATTGACAAGTTCTTCTCCAATCAGGAAATGTCAATATGGGAATGGCTAATGTAGGTGTCCATTTCTAACCATGTTAGTATCAAATCATCATCATTTTGTCACTTTCCCCTTCTCTGTAGTGCAGCCCTCTATTAGGCCCTCAACAGCCTTTCCTAATTTCCTACCACTTTTATCAGGTTCTCCTGGAGGCTTTGTCAATCTACCAGAAGAACATGATAAGAATATGGAATATTCTCATATTCCCAATACTTTTGAAAATGTCTTCCATTCCTAATTGTATTACTAGAACCTGTTTCTTTATCCCTCGGACCCATTTCCTGAAAATATCACTTTTTGATACTGAAAATCTGTCCTTCTACCTGTACAGTGAAAATAGATACCAGAAATTAATTCAGTTTTCTCTATGAGCTCATTTTCTACTAATATTCATTTTAATTTCCCTAGTGTTCGCTACTCTAGATAGATATTTTAACATTATGATTAGCAATATGAATCTCTATAGGCTTGTATCCTTTGTCATTTTGCATTTCTTTAGTGAAAATCTGTGAATCACATTTAATCATTTCCTTAGGTAGTCTTATTTTCTCAATTAGTTCTCCTCAATATTACTGGTTAACTACGCTTGTGAACCTCTTAGCCTTGATCACTCTTTCCTGATATTCCATTTATCAAAGTTTCTTTTTAAAAAAGAATTGTGATCTTCCAGAATGTAACAACGTTTCCTTTTCAAATTACCTCATACAAGTTCCCACCATTTAAAAAAAATATTATTTTAACTCAAATATGACTATGCTAATCTCCTGTGGCAGTTAAATATAATTGAAATCTGCACAACATTCTAGGCATTGCTTGGTATTCAGTCTACTCTTGCTTCCCTTCTGGTTGGTTCCATGACTAGGATATAATCACTTAAAATCTCTTTAAAAATTAAACCTCTTTGTAATGGTGGTTTCTGTGATGTTGATTAAAATCACATATCACTACAATTACTTCCTCTCTGGAAGCCTCCCTCATTGCCATATCCATTTCAAAATCACTCATTTTCACCAAGGAAGTAAACAAAGCATCAACAAGTAAACATAGGACATGAAAATTAGCCTTACACATAAAGATATAGAATTAAAGATCGCAAAGAGATTATTAGGTTTCTTAAAGTAGGAGGCAAAGATGGTAAATAAAATCACCAAGCATTTTTTTCCACCAAGATTGAGGTTTCATTTCCAGCAAAGAACTCCCACTCAATAAATATAGAAAAACATAAAACATGAGACATGGATCTCATTCCATAAATGGAAAGGAGTGGGAGACAGATATTCCTTTAATAAAACATGATTCCTACCAATCACTGTGATTCTGCAAACTGCTTCTCATCTAAGTCCAACATGATTATAGTCTCACAAACAAGAATCACCAGAATGAAACAAAAATAACAAAATGCTACAACACAAATTCAAATATTTCCCATACCAGTGAACTGAGTGAACTAGAACATAAGGGAAGACGGAAAAGTAGGAATCAACACAAAGGGAAAATCTCAAGGCCACAATAAGGATTGTGGAGCCAAAGAAGCATGTGAGCCTGACAATGAACCGAAAAAAGGCTTACTTTAGCTGGTTTGATAGCTTTTGCAAATCTCCATGTATGGTAGGATTTTGATTATTCTCTATTAGATATTACTATATTTTATTTATTTTTTACTACAAATCAGCTCCCTAACTGTAGACTCAAATAATGATGAATTTGAACTTTTTTTACAGTGAGCTTCAAGGCACCCTCAAGCAAATACCAAAAAAGGATCTTTTACATATTATGGGCAATTTCAGTGCAAAGCTAGGACAAGGAGAAGTTGCAAGAATAGTAGGCAAGTTTGGAGCTAGGTGAACATTATAAAGCCAGCAATCGCCTAGTGTAATTTTGCAAGGAAAATCATCTCAACATATTGAACATGTGGTTTATACAACACAAGCGACAGTTATACACATGGGCAACACCAAATAGACAACATTAAAATCAGATAGGCTTCATTGTATGCGAACAACGCTGGAATGGTTTAATTGCATCTGTTAAGACACTTCCTAATGATGATTGTAGCTCAGACCATTAGCTATCAATGGCTAAACTGAAGCTCAAACTGTGCATAGTGAAGATAACCTCCAAAAATTTGATGTGAACAACATCTCTCCTCTGTATGCAATAGAAGTTAAGAATAGGTTTGAGCCTCTGAATTTGGAAGGGAAAGACCCAAATAAACAGTGACGAGAGATGTGTCACGCCAAAAACCAACGAGAATGAACAAGTGGCTATCTGATGACACCATCAAAATAGCTGATCAATGAAGGGAGGCCAAAGTCAAAAGTAAAAAGGACAAAATTAAAAAGCTGAATGTAATTTTCCAACATGAAGCCATTAAAGACAAAACTGGGCAGTGGGAGGAGCAATGTCAACATCTGGAAGAAGCTAATAGGAAAAGACATACTAAGGTCATGCTTGCTGTAGTAAAAATGATGCAATTCAGCTTTTCAGCATGACAAGGAACTGTTAAAGACCACAAAGGAAATGTACCAAGTGACCAGCAGAAAATCAAGAACAGATGAAAAGAATATACAGCAGTTTGACTTACCATCGTGATGACAATGACGACAGCCCCATTAATAAAGAATCAAACATCTTGAAAGTAGTAGTAGAAATGGTAGTAGAAAGTAGTAGTAGTAGCCATGGGAAAATTGCCAAACTGGAAAGCCCCAGGTATTGATGGAATACCTGCAGAATTACTAAGACCAGTGCCACTTAATATTATCACTCCCCTGTGTCAAGAGATATGGACTACATGTCAATGGCCTCAGGACTGGAAAAGATCTGGTTTTATCCCATTAATAAAGAAAGGTGATCCCAGAGATTGCTCCAACTATTGCATGTTTGCATTGATTTCTCAAGCAAGGAAGATTCTGTTAAAAATCATTAAACAGAAGCTACGGAAGACATTGATCAAGAGTTACCCGATGTACAAGCTGGCTTTAGAATGGGCTCAGCACTCGTGATCACATTGCCAATGTTAGGTGGATTATGGAAAAAGCATGTAACTATCGAAAGGATCTTATATGTGCTTTGATTACAGAAAAGCTTTTGACTGTGTAGAACAAAATAAGCTATAGACAATTTTGCATGATCTTGATATCCCAACTTGCCTGATCAGACCCATCAGATCACTGTACACTGATCAGAAGGCAACAGTGAGAACACTTTATAGGGACTCCAATCCTGGAATCATTCAATAACTTAGTATTCTAAGTTTTGCCAATAGGAGAGGCCTTGAAATCAAATCAAATTCTAATGTAGAAGTCAGCAAAGGCCACATCTGGATCTTTCACTATCTTGAGCTTCATTTAATGCTAATCAGTGCAGAGCTTTTCAAACTACATTTTCCAAATCTGGGTTTTTAAGATGCCTGTAATTTTGTTACTTCAAGACAGAATGTGATGAAATTCACAGCATTAACAGCCCCTATAGTGGCATATATTTATGCTGGGGGGTTTTTGCAAAGGGAAAGGGAAAACCTATCTTCCTGTCACTGAAGGACTGATAATCTTTTCTAGATTATTTCATTCTATCTCAAGACACAGGATTTCACTGGATCTCCTTATTGATTTTCCCTCCTTTCTCTAATAAAATTTGCAACTTCTCAGGGGGGAAAAGCTTCAAGAAATTAATTGACATTACAGTGTTTGTAATGCAGCAATTGCCAATATAGCCAGTAGACAGACTCTATATAATGTCTGAGTGAGACATGAAAGTGGAGAAATGAAGAAAACAGAAGAGGTTTTGAAGGAAAGGACTGTAAGCTGTAGACTAAGCAACCAAACATAATATAACAGGCTTGTCAAGTTTATACAATAGGACAGCTGATACAAATTTAAGAATCATATATGACACTCATCCAAAAACCAAAAAAGATTTCTGCTATCACCGTAACCTTTTAACTCACAAGACCTAAAGTTGTACTTATGATGAAAAGACGGAGAAGGGGAAATTACAGAAAAAACATATTGATTTAAGCTTCTGATTTAACAGGTGAAATAAACATGCAAAGGTTTCTTTCTGATTGGTTTTTTTTTAAACTGCAGCAAAATGATGTATGCCATATCTTTGGCATACCTAACGTATAGCGTTAAGTATTTCTCAGTGAAACTTCCATAATAATTTTCTCACTCCTTTGGTACAGAAATAGCAACATTCACTTTGTTAAAGAGCTTGCTGTAGGCACCATTTTCCAGTAACTGTGCCTTTGATCGCTCACGGTGGTCAACAGTGAAAAGCCATGTTTAAAAAGGAAAATACTGAGGTTAAAGAACAACAATAGCAAAAGAAACACACTTCTCAGTTCCTGCTCTTTACCTTGGCTCTGCATACTGCTATGTTTGCTGGGAGCTGGGAAAATTGTTGTAGTTCAAAAACATCGTGGACTGCCCAATGACTCATTTTATTTTCAGCTTTGCTTGGGCCAACCACATGTTGGTTTGAATGAACATATGGAACTTCAGTAACATTATCTGATAATTGAAACACAATACAGAAATTATTGGTTTAAGATTGCAATATGATTGACTTGTAGATGGATGTTCCACTAAATTTAAATTCCTCACAAAATCTCAAGGTTAATTTTCATTACTATGGATTCAGAAATTCTAAAGATCCTAGTTAGCTAATGGTACATTTTAATCTCTTAACTTTAAATACTTAGCAATTTGAAAAAAATGTAAACTTTATCTTTCATTAGTAAAGAGAAATGTTTTGTTTCCGTTGTAGTGAGCTTAACTTATAATAATTTCTGGGACAATACAGAAGGATGGAAGCTGAGACACACCCTGAGTCAAAATGGTAATTTTCTAGAAGCAAATCCTTTGTCAAATAAATATAATTACCAAAAAGTCCATCCAATGATCCTATTTTTTGTCCTTGGCCTGAAGGTGACTCTTTGCTTAGAGAAGACTGCCATCTGCTAGAATTACTATGTATTCTCAATGTCATAGAAGGATAATTGAGATATGGTGAGAATCTGGACATCATTTGAATTCCACTCCTATTGCCCTTTAACATTAGTTTTTTGGTACTGGCGTTAATCTTCTTAACTGGCAAATGTTCTTCTTCTGATGAATATTCCTCTATAATCTGAGAATCAGCATTGCTTTCTTTCCTACTTGGACTGCTTCTATGAACAGTTTTAGAAGACTCATTTCTTTCCTTGTTCTGGAATAGTTTTTGTTTCATTGTACTGGTTAATTTCCGCTTTCCTGAAATGGACATCTCAATATCTTCAGATTCATCACTAACATCATTTACTTCATTCCTAGCTGTTATCTTTCGGATGTTTTCAAATGGTTTTATTTTACTGAAAGGCAGAACATTCACACAACTCTCCTCGGAAGTCAAATGTTTTTGCAATGGTGTAAGTAAATGCATTTTTTCTGCAGCTAAAACATCACAGTTTCTGTCTGTCTCTTGAAATATTTTAATAGATTCCTGACCATTAGGAAATTGGGAAGGAAAGATAATATCATTTTCACTTGAGCTGTCTTCAATGTCCATAACTATTCCATCTTTATTTGAATCAGACATGTTTTTACATTGATCCTTTTCTTCCTCAGAGCATGGTAAAACAGGATAAGCCCTATTTGCTATTTCACCATGTTTTTCTTGTCTCTCCATACTCATTGTTGACAGCAAGGTTTTCTTACATCCTGAAATGTTCCTGCCTTTAACTTTCACAGAACCCTCATTCTGGGCCTTTCCTTTGGATTTCTCTCTCATAAATCTATGATCAGCATTTTCATCAATAGACATCTTGATGCAACTGCCATCGTCGACTGTTCTAGTTTTCTTTTCTAATAGTTTGGGAAATCCACACTGCTGTAAACTGAGTTGTCCCTCTACAACTTTGTCATGTTTTGCTTTGTAATGTCTCTTTCTTATTGCTTGGATTTTAGACTTTTTCTCATGCTCCTCATCACTGAAGTCACTGGAACACTCAAGTCCTTCCTTTTCTAATGGTTTTGTATCTTGATCTTCATAATCGCACTCTGTCTCCTGTATAAAAGAAGCCACTAGTTTAAAATGTTTCATTAAATATCACTCATAATAATCAGCCCTTAAAAACTACGTAGCTGTCATAAAAGTAAGTGTTTAAAAGCCACACCATGATTTTTAATATAAGGTGAGGTATACCCTGGCTATCAGCTCTTGGGTTAGTTTTGTAGATCAGCGATGAAGTGGGATTGTTTTTCTAATTTCTCTTTTCATATGTAGCTCCCTGAAAAAAATTACTTCAAGAGTTGGGAGATACAGTGAAATATGTTGGCAGTTTCACAGGGACATGGAGAGAAAAGTATCAAAAACAGACTTCTCTCATTTTCTTTGGCTGTCTTGTGTTAATTGGCTATGCCAGCATTCAGCCTGCACTTATATTAAGCAGGTATGGACTGTTGTGGAAAAGAAAATCCTTAGAAACTATTCAAATTCAAAGCTACCTATTATTTGTTTACTAAGGAGAAAATCTTCATCATAGCTTCCACTGTCTAATCTTTCAAGATGTTTTTCTGTTTTTGTGAAAAATAACAAAATATAAATAATTCCCTTAACTCAAAATATAAACAATATAAACTCTAAAGTCAAGGGTAAACTTTGCAAATGTTGTCATGGTAGTGCTTGAAAGTTAGTATTTTCTAATAGGAATCATATATCAGACCCTCTATATTTCATGGAACTACTTGTGCAACTTGCTGCCAATATATCATTATAAATTCTCACTTCTATTACTAGACTGAACATTCTGATTTCTATATTTTAGTAGAGGAGGAAAATGTTCTCCTGCTCTTGACCTGAAGCACAATAATGATATTAAGACAGAAAAAGAATGTACAATTACACTAGCTCCGTAGTTACATCAAATCTTCACCCTTTGTTGTTTAACTTTTAAGAACCATCTTAACTGGCTGTACATTAATGTTTTGTTGTGAAATGTCTCTGTATTAGCTAGTACCACTTAAGCTGTGCTCTACAGTGGCATGTAACACTGATCATATCGATTCAGCTTTGCCTTTTCATGAACCCGTCAAAGGAACTGGAAAATAAACTTTGTATATTATAATGCAAGCAAAAAGCATTGAATTCAGAATATCAATGGCCTCACATTCCTAATATTTCTTTCTAATTCTTCCTGTTTTCTTCATATTTTATTTGTAGAAGGAAATGTTATAAATCACATTAACAAAAACATTAGACAACATGTTTCGTGATATTATTATTTATTATTTCTACCTCATGAGTCCGGGATCCCTCTTTCAACCATGTAGCAGCTGTCATGACACCAGCTTCTACTTGGCCTTCTCTCTATAAAACAGCAAAATAATTTTAAATAAGTCAATCCCTGAGTTGGTCTACAAATTCAGACTATGTCACTAAATTGTATACTAATAGTATAAACATTCTGACTTCTATTTCCTATGTAAGAAACCTGATTTCAATTTGTACTCAAGGAATAGGAATAGGGAATATCAATTGGCACATTTACTAAGGTATGAAAAGACTGTCAAAGTACCAGTTCAATGTAAGGGAACTTCCTAGGTTTTCTAATTTCAATGTTTGATGTAAGAATAAATTCCCATAGCCCTAAGGATTATAACCCACCCAAAATAGAAATCTGGGAGAAATAAAACAAGGAGATATGTAGTACAATGTCCCAGAAGAGAGAGGCTAATTGAGTGGCTGACATCCTGAGCAAGAAAATAAACAAATCATAAAGATGAAGATAAAAGAAAGAATTATGTATTCACATTTCCCAGTAGGGTAAATCTGTACATAGTTAAAATTAAGTGAATGGAAAAAATGCTATTGTAATAAACTGGACTATTTTCATGCAATGAGAATTTGTGATTTTATCATAGTGAATATTCTTTTGAATTTTCTAATGAGTTATTATTCAGCGACATAAAAAACTAATAGGGTAAGTAAATCAAAATATTCAGAAAGCCCAAATAAATGCACAGCACCTCTAGAATCTCTTTTGTAAGACAGGATCCGTGGTCTTGAAGCCTGAAAAGATTACGAATTCCAAAAAGTTCTCCTTGATGCTCTCTGGATCCTTGAACTGCCTTGAAATATCGCTTGGCATTTTTACTTCCAATCGCTACACAATGCAGTTGCTAAAACAGAGCAACACACATATTTCAAATGCATATGCCAGTAACATAGCAGAATTTCCAAACATGCACAGTACTGAAACAGGTTTATGGAAAGCAAGCAGAATGTCCAACAAGGAAATAATATATTTTTATTTTCCCTGGCAGATGCTATTATTGTTCTGACTCATTAACATATAGTGGAGTACAGGCGTGATCTTTCCTATTATTTTGAATAACATATGAAATTAATAAATAAATCATCACCATCTTCATCCCTGCAACATTTTATTAGCTAGAATGGCAAATGATATTACCATACTAGATAAAGCTCACCTGCTTACTGTCAAGTAAGTATTATTTAAGCTAGGTCACAGAAAGGCCATGAAATTGGTCCCAATGTACTATCATCCAGGTTTTCCTTTGGCTAGAGTAAGAGCCCACTTCCTCCTAATCACTCTGGTTCTGATCTAAGGTGCTCTGTGGGAGGAATGGCTTTGGAAAGAGAGCATTTGAAGCGGATGAATCATACATTGCCTGCCTCTGATATAAGATGGCAAAGACAGCATCCCTTAACCTATACATTTTACTGAAGTCTAACTTCAACAATTACATCTAAAATATACTGCATAAATATGGAAATATTTAGACTGGTCGTCAGCCAAAATCTATGTCACATAGCATAATCTTATCCAATAAAATGTATAACCATGATGCAATTTTAAATCTCCCAAATTATTCTCCCTCCACCATGTTAAGTGAGAACACTGAGGATCACTTAAAAGCTTTATATTTCACAAATTCAGATATTGTGTAGATTCTAGATATGTGAACTTCTATGGCAGTGATCTTTCCCAGTCCTGAACCCTAGTGAGCACAATAGTATAATCATTTCTATGGGTAGTATTCTCCAGTTTTCTTTTCGGTGGTCTACCAGAAACTACCCCAGCAGCCTGTTGCCCTCCAGCTATAATGGATTATACTACTTGGAGATGATGAGAGTTGAAATCCAGCATAGCTGGAGGATATCAGAAGTCTGATTTAGAAGGATCAAAATTCAGATTGTGTGAATATATCACATTTATGGTTGAGGCATGGAATTTTAGGATGTCAGCTGAGGAGCAGAAAAGGAACTGGAAGACAGAATATGAGAAAGAAGGAATAGACACTCTTAAATCCTTAATAGTTAACAGTAAATATTCTAGATGAGAGATGTCAGCAGTGAGATCAAGTAATCCCTACCTGTACTTTACAAGAATATTTCAGAAGAAGAAATATAACTTCTTCCTCTCCCCTTTATTCTACAGATAAATGAAAACACTCAAGATGTGCATTGACTGAGAACTATAAAGCGCAGCAGGAAAAAAAATATCTTGGAGACATGGCAAAAAAAGTATCCTTTCTCCTTTCTGCAATTTTAAACTGAATAGCCAGCAGGGATTATATTTCAAGATCTGACAACAAAGAGGCAATCTGTCACGCTGTATATTGTAACTCTATATAAGTCAAATGCATAGTCCATATTCAACAACCAGATTCAGAGCTTGGGACGGTCAATCTACAATCTACAACTTTCCACCTAAGAGTGCCTTTAAAACTACAGATCTCAGAGCCTGAACATTCCCTGAGTTTTGTGACTCTTGTCTGCTGAAGAAATGTTGAGATTTAAAAATTTTCATAATCTCTTGTGCCACTTTGGCTATCCCAACAAATATGTTGTGATTGTGGGTATAGTAATGAAATAAAATTTGATTTTTTTCATTAAATGCATCTGGGTGAATGGCAGAGTTCCTTTTCCTTAATAATATACAGTATACAGTGCAGGAATGCTTAATTTTATGAATCAGAATTAAATTAATCCAAAAACTATAAAACCAAGCTAAAGATTACAGAGTTGTATTCGGTTGACTTCCCCTCCCAACAAACAGGCCAAGTCATAGCAATATATTAAGAAACCAATATGACTGCAAATATAATGAAAACATGTACCTGTTTGTAAATCTGTCGTAAGTACATCATCTCTTCCACAGTCCCCAAAGAAATTAGCCGAAATACTTTCACATTCCTACGCTGGCCAATTCTGTATGCTCTGCAAAATCATTATTTTCAAGATTAAAATAAAGATGAACCTCCCGACCATAGAAAGAAAATATTTTTTAACAATTTAACAATTAGAATGTACCTGTCAATGGCTTGAAGATCATTAGCTGGATTCCACGTTGGATCAAACAGTATAACAATATTAGCACCAACAAAATTAAGACCCAATCCACCAGCCCTTTATAATAAGGAAAAGAAATGTAAATGGTAAGGAACAAATACAAGAGTACAAAACAATGTGTACCATATAGTACTCCTGCTCTAATATTTTTCCTCTTTACAAATTAATGACAATATCACAATTATCAGCAATTAAAGTATGGCTACAAAATAAAATTAAACAAAAGTACAATGTAGATCTTCATTATAGACAAATACTGCAGTTCCATAGTCAATCAAGATTTTCCAAGAACCATTTGAGTGTACCAGTGATACCTAATCACTTCCATAATTCACATCCTGATGGGAAAACCGTAGCCGTTTTTACAGTAGCATAACAGTAGCATATACAGATATGTAACTTGACCAACAATATAAAGTTTACATTCTTCGTCAATTTATGTGGGAAAAACTTAACATTTATATTAAATATATTACTCTATTTAAAGAACAAGTATTCTGTCAAGAATGTACCATTCTTCCATTTGATACCAGGAGATGTTATCCATGTTCATTTCAGTTACCAATTAAAAACTCACAAAATAAAGTTATTTCAATCTTCTATTTTTCATACAATGTTTCCTTTCCACCATTTTCAAATTAGGCAAAAATAGGGCACATAAGCAATTGTGATGCATTATAATTTTACATTAAACTACTTAGCAAGGACACAGGGATGATATCAGAATGGGTGGCAGAACTGGGATTTTCATCACCTGTTTCACAGCATCTTCATTTTTTTTGTAGATACCTCTACAACTAAGTTTTTGTTGTTAACAAGTCTTATTGACACATTAAGATAACTTACAATCTTTAGTGCAGAAATGTCAATGTAACATTACCATGTGATAGGTTTTCCTTTTTTAAAATCAAAGCAGCATACTGAGTGTTTTTTCTCTACAAATGTTTTGAAGCAATACAATTTCTGAGTAAATTTAGAAGAATATATCTAAAATAGTTTATAAAAACTTTAACACATGACAGTGTTTTTCTTGTTTGGTCCTTAGTTACAATAACTTTTAGCTGAATAAACTTGTTGTGCCTTAATGGGAAAAGGGATTACTCTTCCTACTAAATTCGTGCTCTCAAAATAGTATTATCAGAATTATAAACAGATACCAGCAGAAATCTCTTACAGACTACTGAATCACTGATGGACTTTGTATGAGCTTTTGCAAAAACAGTGGCTATTTTTCCTGATATAATACATTATGTAGCGGTGTTCTAAAGTCTGTAAGCTACTAAGTATTTGGCTTAGGAAATAAAAACTCAGCTAAACTGAACTATAAAGCAATTTGATTATTTATATGTGCTGCTTTGTCTTGAAGCTAAAAAGTCTGTCCTTATTAGAAGATTGGAGCAGAGAATAAACTGGAGCCATAGATGTAGTTGGTTTCGCACACCTAAACCTTGCTGGAATTAATCAGCATTATAAAACAGGGAATAAAGGGAGGACAAGACCTCTAGTAGAAGAGAAAATGGCTTATGGAGACTGATTATCTATCATACTACAGAAGCATATGCTACCCTATAACTTTCAACAGCCCTCATCACTGAACATCAGGCTAGAACTGTTAGCATATGTAGTTCAGCAGCTTCTAGTAGATTCAGGCTCTTTATGTTTAGCTTTTATTTCATGTAGTTTAAGAAAACCGGTGCTCCATATGGCCTGGATGTGGTGTCACAGAAATGTAAATTAGGCATTATATTGCAAGAGAAGCTGTATTATGCACTAAAAGCAGTTAATTGCCCTACATTAATATAGTAATAGCTGTAGTTTGTGTTAATTCTTTGACTTTGTTTATCTATCTACTTGTCTATAGGCTTCATTCAAACAGTCTAAGATAATCTATTTTAAAAATTGTGCATAAATTATCTTGATTCTAATTTGTGTATCTGTTTGTTGGCTTCATTCAAGCATAGTATGAAATAACATCTTTCAAAACTTGTGCATAGTTATTTTGATTCGAAAGCCAATTTAAAACTCTTATTTAGCTAACAATATTCATCTCTAGTTGCAGATATCGGATTAAACCCAGGAAGGGAGAAGGATAAAAAAAAACACCCCATGGTAATACATAAGCACTTGATTCATTCCTAACTTCCACCCTCAGAGTTTTAAGGGATGAAGTCTACTTCCCAGTTTTATAGTAGCCGACAGTAATGTTATTGCTTCTTCCCAAGGTGGTGACAAAGGCAAGATCAATCAAGAGTGTAATAAATTTGCAATGCATTTCTATCTAGACAGAAGCAGACATGGTGTTCTCTTACATTGTAGAAACCAGGCAAATGTTAACTTCTTCCATGCTGTTGAACTCTTTCACTATTTTGACTCTGTCCTCTGCCTTTGTATTGCCATCAAGTCTTCTGTAATCTAGCCCGGATGCCATGCAATATTGTTCCAGAACATCAAGTAACTAATGGAAAAGGCAATAATTAAACAATTAAAAAACAACTACTAGTTCCTAATAGCCCCCTTTTTTTTTTCATCATCATTCCAAAATCACACATACTGGCTGAAAAGAAACATTTCTCATTTCCATTGTTTGTAGTTATTACATTAGCATTAATTTTTAAATTTTCCCACTCTCTAGCACGATATAACAATGTTGTAATTTAATACAGAAATGTCACATATATTTACATCAGAATTTGTAGAAACCAGACAATTATGTGTGGAATTTCTACTTTGCAGCATTTGGGACTTATGACATGGCTATTACTGCTTTATCTTAATTGCCATGTCATAAGTCCGAAAAATGGCAAAGCAGGAATTCCACAAATCAAAACCAAAGTGTTTGGGCTTAGTTAGAAGCACAATCTTACATATGTCCTGGGGTTCAATAGGGATTATTTCCAAGGAAAGAGCTATTAATTGTATATTTAACAAGTGACTCATATATAATTCACTTTTCTTGTAGAAATATGCTGTTTCGGAAATCTATTATATTTACACGAGGATCATCATATTATGATGTACACAAATTGATTTTATTGCATGAACCAAGGAATGTAAGAAGAACCTTTCTGAATTACACCAAAGTGTCATAAATCCAGCATCTGCAATGCACAGAGGCCAACAATATAATATACTGGGGATCTCAAAAACACAAACAAGAGTATAATCTTCTTTAATACCTCTGGCAGTTGAAGATATTCTGCATGTTATTCAGGGGATGTATGCAGCCCTAGTAAATTTTGCCGACTTCACATATCTAAATTGATGCTCCTTTATATCTGACATAAGTCAAGTACATTCTACATTTTTAATATCTACTGTATTTTCTTTTCTTGGTTTTGAATCTGAATTATCTTCCATGAGTGTGCCTAAATTTTAGTGTTTTGAGAGGGGGAGGAAGGAAATCTGATATGCTTATTTGGGGAGCATTTCCCAAAGAATAGATTTGTTGTTATCATAATAGAAATGTATGATATAAAAGGTTTTCTCCTATAAAGAATTATAACATTTGAAGATGCTTCGTTCTCTATTATTCCATGCATAGCCATTTCAAGCTAGAAAGCAGTAATGGATGAAAGATACTAATAATTCCCCGGGCCTTACATTAAGATCACATAGCTCACCTTTGTTGAAAAAGAAAAAAGAAGCACTTTATCTTTGTTTTTTCTGAAATGATTTAAAAGTTTCTGAAGGACCTGGAAGTAAACAGTGAAAAATAACATTGACTAAATATCACCCCAAATGTTTTACCATATCTATTTTACATAATATGATATCTTTACTTTGGTCTTTAAATAAAAATACAGATATAGCAGAATTAATCAGCATCACAGAAAAACAGTCTTATATCTAGAACATATAAGAATAGGGACTACAGAGCTAAAAGATGGTTAAATAAAGCCATAATACTGAAAACTTCATATAATTCATGAATAAAATATAGTAAGTTGATAGTGTGCTGTATGCAATCTACAAAAAACAAATGTATTAAAAATTAAGTTGTGGCAACAGAAGCCATACAACCAAAATGTGCGGAAATAAGCACCAGCAGTATAATAGCAATAGCAATAGCATTTAGAGTTATATACCACTTCACAGTGCTTTACAGCCCTCTCTAAGCGATTTACAGAGTCAGCATATTGCACCCAACAATCTGGGTCCTCATTTTACCGACCTTGGAAGGATGGAAGGCTGAGTCAACCTTGAGCCTGGTGAGATCAGAACTGCCAAACTGCAGACAGCCAGCAGTCAGCAGAAGTAACCTGCAGTACTGCATTCTAACCCCTGCGTCACCACGGCTGCACGCCACCATATGCAAAATAGCATATGTCAAGTCTGTTTAGCTCTGGCTGGCCATCAATTCCTGATAATGTTTGCTCAGTTCTGCCAAGAATTTGGCAATATTACATGTTGAGTCAGAGATTTGTTAGGAGATCTAGATTTGCTCTGTAAGCTTACAAGCATAATGAACAGTTCTGAGAAGAAGTGTACTCTGGACATCTATCTAAAATGAGCAGTGCAGGAAGATGTGTTTGATAGTTCCAATTCCCCAGCATTCCAGGGACAAACCTATTGAAAGAAGGTCTTCCTGTGTCTCCCATCTATCACAGCAGTGATGGCACTGCAGCAAACCAAAGTAAAGATCCTTGTGTTATTAGGGCCCTCTAGCTGATTAAGGCAGGGGTCCCCAACCTGTGGGCAGTTTAGGGTTTAGCTTGAATCAGTTTGGTAGTGTGTCCCCATTATACACTGCTCACAGAGCAAATGAAGTGGAAGGGTGGGATGTCTATTGAGAATTTGTCCAGCAAGATTCACTTTCAGGAGGACTGAGACCTACCTTCAGCATTAGTGAAGCTAAGCCCATAGGGGAAAACACTGTCTTGGCCAAAAAATTAGTTCAACATCCACACTGCATACTTTACTTTCATTTAATTATACACCAGCAGTTAAGAGATACAGTGAGATATTTGTTTTATGGAATTTGGACCAATGCCAGCAGGGCAGCAGGATTATGTTGCAAAATGGTTAGATAAAGAAGTGTCATCATGATTTTTCTTCAAATAGTGTAAGGGTTGCAGGTCTGAAGAAGCTATATTTTGATTATAATAAATTTTAAGTAGTAACAGTATATTTCTCGGTCTTTGGGGATCATAGTTGCTGTGGGCTTCCTGGAGCCAGAAGCATGAAAGATCATGCTTAAAAGCATGAGATTTACTCAACTTTGTATGTCACAAGTATATGTCAGAAGTGTGCCTTTGATCTCCTGGCAAAGGCCATAAACTTGGTTTTATGAAAGCTTATTTCAAGATGATCCTCTCTTCAATGTTGAGCAAAACCACCACCCCCTCCCCATGTTCTTCTGAGTCCTACAGGAGACCTAGTAAGAATCATCACTCCATCCACCCATCCATGTTCTTTGACTAGAGGGAGGACAATGCAGAGGGAACAGGAGAGCCAGCACAGCATTTATGAGAAATTTAACAGAAGCTCTGCTCAACCTTTAGGTTGTAATAGTGTTTGATTAATGAGTTTGGAGTTTGCATCTGACTTTTAGGGACATACCATTGTGGAGATCTGAATAAGAGATAATAAGCACTAATCAATCACAGAAACTTCCAGTTTCTTCCACAAATTGGCTCAAGGAGAGTGAAATGTAGACTTGAGAGCTATAAAGGCTGCCTACAGAGACAGGACTCTGACAGGAGTGTTTTTCAATTAAATGCTGGAGCACTAGGCAGTAGTCAAAGATACATCAACACTTTTGGAACCAGCCTTTTTTTCCACTAGGTTTTTCTTGTTCCTGTCCCTTAGATTCCAAGACAGATGACTGGTGCAGAGTTTACTGACTGTGCTAAGCAAATTAACTGGTCTAGACTTTGCTAGGCATTCTCTTCCTTTTTAAAAGTAGGAAAAATAGCTGCTAGTCTCTTTTTTTAGGTGACAATCATACTTATTGAGAAGATCAAAATGGAAACCCACTACACTGAGTTATTTTTAGTTAGCTCAGGAGGGATTGAATCATCACATATATTTTCCCATATATTTCCCATATATTTTATCTTACAAATGTTCAAAGCTGAAACTAACAATAGCCACTAAAATGGATCAACAATCTATTCAGCCTCTCATGAACTCAGAAATAAGATGCAATTGTTGGGAAAGCTCCCAATTAAAATCCTAAAGAGGGGTTTTATTTTTAAGAGTCAAACGAGGATATTTGATCCTGGACAGATCAGAGATAATGAGTGGGGTGATTTGTGGTAGATAAGAAACCTAGTAAGAAAATTGCAATAACAGATTGTTAACAGAGGGCCTTGAACTTTAACTTTGCAGTTGTTTAATCAACCATTTATTTTTATAGTTAGATGGATGGATGATATATATATAGATATACCGGTATATATATATAGGTGATATAGATATAGATATAGATATATATGACAGATCAATTGGGTTGCAAATAGGTGTAGAAATTTATAAATGTTGGATCTGCTTTGCAAGGGGGGAAGATATATTGTTGCACTATTGTTGTTGCAGTGTTCAACTGGGGGGGATAAAATGTGTCTTTTTTCTTTGTCCTTTTAATTCACTTTTTCTTAATATTCTTGTCTAATTTTGTTTTGTCTTTGTTACATTTTCCCCTTTGTATTTTTTATTTTAATCTTTTGAATAAAATAAAAATTTGAACAACCCCCCCCCCCAATCTATTCATTCTTTTTTAATCAAGGAGAATCAACTAGGTAAGAGTTAAGGTATGCTATGATTTCTGAGCATCCAATGCTAAGAAGTGAATGTCTGCTCAAAAATGGGGTGTCCCTTCTTCACCTTGCTCCTCACATTCCTTCGGTCTTTATGGATCCTCTGACCTACATTTTGAGAGCAGGAAGAAGAATCCTATCCTGTTGAATGGTAGAAAAGCCTGTTGTTCATGACACTATATCATAGGATTCCAAATATTATGAACTACAAGTTAATACTAACTGACATGACAGTGCTGTCTATGTCTATGTTTTATTTTAGAAATAATCCTTTCCATGCTAATAAAGGGCTTTGTTTAATACTAAATAAAAGAAAATGCATGGAACAAAAATAGCATCACCCAGTGACAATCAATGTAAAAGGCACAAATCCCAGGTACATAACATTGTGATTTACTCATTATTTGATCCTTGTCTACAGGCAATAATCACATTTAACTAATTTACTAACACTGCGATCCTAAGGAGCCTGGATTGTACTGGTTGCCACTCTGAGAGTGAAAAAAATGCTCAAATATCAGAAGATGAAATCTCTCCCTCTCCTCCACCTCTGCAAAAGCCTTATTTTCTGTCTGAGAACTTCAAATAGAGTTGGAACAAAAAAAGTACATTGCTGCCTTTTCTTTCTTTTCCTTTCTTTTCTACACTTTTCTCTTCCCTTTCCTCTCCCCTACTTTTCCTGTTATTTGCTTTCATATTTTTGTATTTTACATTATAAACTAATAAAAAGGATTAACTTCAGGTAAGTTAACTCTACAGCAGTCAGCAATAAATTCTTGAGCTTCTTGAATTCAAATCTAATTTTAAAAGCTGTCATAACCTTCTTTCAGATAAAGCTTTGTAGACTCATTAAAAATAAAGTAAATCTCCTAAGGGCAACTGTGCCTGATTAAAGCTTTCATTTTATTAGTGTCTTGCTAGCTCCATATTTTAAAATATGCTTGTAATAGTGCATTCATTACAAAAATACAGAATACTGACTTATACTAAACTTAGGTGGAAATAGGAACATCTTTTCTGAACAACCATTACCTGAAAGGTGAAAGCAAACCAATAAATAATTTGCATTTTTTGTTGTGGAGATGTTCAAATATCTGGCTGTTAATAGGTAGAAAATTTTTCCACTCATTTCACTACTACTCATTTGCTGGTGCTGCTTTTACATCACTGTGCACATATACTACAAGATCAGTAACAATCATTCAAAGTTATAGTGGATCACCTCATAACTTCTTACAAATCATTTTTGAAGTTACAATGGTTGCACATACACAGTCACATGATCACATTTTTGGGCAACTGGCTAATCTCTACAGTCATTTAGAGCATCCTGTGGTCACTGCATTGAGATTTGTAACTATTTTTGCAGGTTTCCAGTCTTTTACTTCCAGTTTCTGGAAAAAAATGCCAATTAGGAAAAATGAATTTGTGACCATGTGTTTGCTTAATGACCACCACACAAATTATCAAAACATTGGGACCAGTAACATAGTGTCTCGACTTATGGTTGCAATGATTTACAACCACAATTCTGGGTTCAATTATGGGCATAAGTCAAGGGCTACCTGTATTGCAAATTCTAGGAAGATAGAAATCATAGGGTAATTTTACATATTCTGGTTCTTTTCCTTCCAGGCAGGTAGAAAAAAGGAGATTTGATATTTGCATTGCCTGATTCCAAACTGCAGAAATCTCAACTAAATTCCCCAGAAAAGTAAAATATCAATGATGATAGTTTAATAATAGTTATAATTATATAATCATTATGGGTTTTTTTTCACAAATGGTGTGCTAAATGCAAGCAAAAAAACAATGTACTGGAAAACAGCTCTACTCCATCTTTCCGCTCATTTACTTACTTTCATTTTTCCACTATATTTTGGATCAGAAAGAGTTTCAAAAGCAGCATTTTTGCTAAGGTCCACAAAATCAGGAAACTTGGAAAAAACATGGCTGCAGATCCTTGTGATGTAGGCCTCCTAAAATAAAATACAAATCAAGCAAAAGAAAATGCTACAGTTATTAATAGCTGAATTAAAAGAAATGGAAAAATACACTTAGTGCAAGGAGAAATTGAAAACATTTGAAAAATTCTACATAGTACACATTTGATGTGTGTATTCTCTCTCTTATAGAATTCAGAAAACAATATATGGAAAAATTCCTTTTTATTCTCATAACTATTGTGTAATTGCAGTAAGGACTGGGAGTTTGTGATTTGCGCAAAACTATTCTTATATTTTTATGGCTGTATAGGCATTTACAATCAGGGTTCTTCTCAATCCATATCCCAGTGCTTTTAAAGCACTGGGATATGGATTGAGAAGA
>JANHFL010005230.1:0-10542 GCA_032468155.1 Oxyrhabdium leporinum
TCCATCCATCTATCTATCTATCTATCTATCTATCTATCTATCTATCTATCTATCTATCTATCTATCTATCTATCTCCTTTATTATTTTTATAAGTAACCCAAGGTGGCAAACATACCTAATACTCCTTTCCCCTACTATTTTTTCCTTTAAAAGAAAACAATATGTTTGGAATACTCTCATTGCCTCTGCTATCTATGTTTATTTCATTTCATTTATTTTTGTTTGTTTTTATCCCACCTTTATTATCTTTACAAATAACTCAAGGCAGTGAATATGTCCAACACACTTTCTTCCTTCTTCACAACAACCCTGTAAGGTGGATTGAGCTAAGAGATAGTGTCACCCAGCTGGGTTTCATAGCTAAAGCAGGAATTCAACTCACAGTTTCCTGCTTTCTAGCCTGGTGCTTTAACCACTAGACCAAATGGGCTACTAGACCAACTATGGGTACTGAGGGTACTGACCATTATTAAGCATTCATTAAGCTTTTGGGGGTTCTACAGTTTTGTTCTACAAAGTTTTGTTCTACAAAGTTTTGTTCTACAATATATTTATTCAAATGTTGGTATTTCTCCAGTTTGTACTGATATACAGTATGTCTCTTTTGCATACACAATGTTCTTTTGGCTACAATGATGGACACTGTGACATGATGGCTGGTATTGAAAACAACAGTGTTCCAAAATTAGAAGGTTTCCATATGAGTGCTCTAAATATTCTCCCCTGGGAGCTTAAAGGAGATTATTTAGATGTAATGGATTTGTGGTTGGTTTGCTTCCTTTAAAAAAATGCATAACATTTCATTTTATCCTATGGTATCAATTTTTATCCAAAGTTTATCATTTTATAAACTAACTCCACCAGTGTCTGCAAAAAATATAGAATGCTGGCAATTGATATCAATCTTTGTTCTAGAGCATAATATGCTCTAGAATAGGGGTGGGATTTAAAAGCTTTATTTCTCATGTCTTTATTTTTTACATTCCTAAATCTCCCAAAATCAACAACATAAACTCATCCCCAGTGTTTATATATAAATTACATTCTTTGATCACTGGACATTCCCATAGATATTTACTAGGATTTGTAAATAATTCTGGCCTGACCTTATGGGTGCGTGGGTATTGGTGGGGAGAAATTGTTCTTCTGACAGACATTTAATTTGAATAACAGCCAATGGCTTCTGGGATTTCTACAGCAAGTAATAAGATTGCTCAGCCTAAAAATTTGCTGTGACCATTCACCCTGTTTGGTTTAGGAAAAGATACAGAAGTATTTTATCTTTCTGTTCTTTTAAAATACCAGTTCTTTTCTATAATTGCTTCCTCAAGTACAGTTTGCTTATTTATTTCTGATACTGTTCTACTCTAAAAGGCACTGTGCAGCATCCAGCAGAAACAAATATTAAAAATAATAGAAAAAGGAGAAAAAATATAAGCCACAATAATGTAATCCAACAGAAGCAGACTAAATTTACATCCCCCAAATGCTATCCCCTAGAATCAGGGATACACCTCTTGGAAGAAGCTCATCAGGCATTGGAAATCACGTTTTTCTACAGAGAGGTGCCATCTTTGAGAAACCCCTATTATAAAACTCTTACAGATGGAACATCTAATGGCACAGGAAATGTATTTCAAGTATACATTCATTTAAATCTGTTGCTGCATTTTGCATTTCCAGATTTCAACAGATTCTTTGCCTGTGTATATACTAGAATCATACAGCTGGACTATTGTTCTTAATGTAACCAATTTCTCTGCTCTGAGAACAACTCTCTCAAAATACAGATTATCAATTCTGAAAGGTTTATTTTTTGTATAGCTTTGTTCCATTTTACAGACATAAAAAGGTGGTAATGACTTGATGAATGCTTACCTTTTATTATAATGAATTTTATTCCAGTCTTAATCGATAGCTATAACTTTTAAAGGTTTCAAGCAAAATATTTGCTATTAGGTTCATTTCGTATGCTAATAATTTTCCATAGCATATAGCCCAAATCTTCACATTTATGTGTTTTCTTTTTCTTTTTCATTTATTTAAACTGCTATAGGGAGTAACATAGTGCTTGTATTAGAAGTTATGATCTCCCAGAATTCACCATTTTTTTCGCCCTAATATTTCTTCCAAAGAGGAGGGGGAGAAGAGGGGGAAACCAAGCACAGGAAACATCAGTGAGGCTGTGGCTAAGTGCTAAATTAACACTAAGTCCATTTAGTCAAATGAATTTCAATGAGTCAATTTATTCTTCAGTCTTCAATGTTTGGCACAATAATCTAGATGTTATTAGAACTGATTTATACTTTGTTCATCACCTCAGAATTTATGAACAAGAAATAATAGTGTTGCTTGAGTATTCATGGAATATATAAGTTTTATGACTCAAAGGATACAAAAATCACAAAGCAAGATGTGGTCTTAAATAGCAAAGAGTGGAAAGATGATCCAGCTCTTTATATGGTAACCGCAAAAGTACAAGCAAGAGTTAGCTGGACAGTAAGATATTTACTAAGAAATGCAAACAAAAATCTCTAAACAATTTGTATACTATACCTATTGTACATCAACTACATTAATACTATTAGATGGAGAATGTCAGGTTCAATCCGGAGCATTTCCAAGCAAGAAATGCAGCCTAAAGTACTGAAGGACTGTGATCAGTAAGTCTTAACAGAAAAGCCAATGGCCTTGACTCACATATTTCTTTCTTTATGTTATTAAACACTGTTAAGCTATATGGAAGCCTTGTTGCTATCTTTATTGAGCTCTATTTATGGCTTATTCCAAAAGTCCACTTTGAATTATAGTGGGTGAAATCCAGTGCTCTGAGAGCACTAGATTACAGAAATCTATTGGGTAGCCAGGTGCCCCAGGATGCTGAAGTGCTTTTATGTGGCTGAATATGTCGTGTGGCAGGACCTGATTCTAAGCAAACCTTTCAAATGGTGCTTTGTTTTAAACAACCTTGGAATTTTACCTTGTTGTGGTTTCTTGGTACAATTTCATATTAATGATCCTTTTTTCTTCCAATTATTTAGCAAGAGAACCAGAACTGCCACATTACAAACCCCCTTCTAAAATTTCCTCTGGAGTTGCCTCATATAAAGTACATCATAATAATTAGCTTTAAAGGTTTTTCAGAAGTGCATGACTAAGAAAACAGTATGCCATTTTACTGGCACTTGAATGGACCTTAGCTTTTAGGAGCTAGTTTCTACTTCCTCTCCTTTTATGCATTTAGCAAACCATGTCTACTTAGCAAGCTATTTTCATCAACCCTTCTTTGTAACAATAATAAAAAGGTGCCTGTTTGTGGGTGTCTTTTTCTTCCTGGGAGTGCTGTAATTATATGAGAGCTAGAAAAGAGAAAGGGAAACCAAGGTGAGCATTCCTGTCATTAAAAACATGACAGAGATAGCACTCTTATTTGACAAGAGTCCCCTGGAGGCATTGTCATTTGCAATTAATACTTTCAATCTCCATGCACTGGAACCAATGACACAACACCTTTTCTCTTTATCAAAACGGCTTGATATAAAAGAAATATGTTCGGTACCATGGGAGGCTGAAAATAGATTTGGTAAAAGACTTATAGAGTGGGTTTTGTGAGGTGAAAGTTTCTCAAGCAAAAAAAGAAAACGAAATCCCCAGCCTGGCTCTATGAAGTTCAGCCTCTCAGAAGAACACTGACAGGACTTCTCTTCTTCCTGGACAATTTCAACTCTTGCACTTCGCTCTGTGAATTTGCACAGTGAAATCTGATTAGAATTGAGTCATAGTAGACTACATTTCCATGTTTCCTCCTATCTTGCAACATTCAATTTTCCTATTTACATGCCAAAACACAGCCAGTTCTGTTTGCATGTGTGTTTCATAAAATTAGTTTGTTTTTGGCTTGTCATAATTTCTTCCCAGAAGGATCTCCATAGCAAAAATAATGAAAAAGGATGAGGCATAAGAGGTCCATTTAACAGGACAATTCGTGTCTTGTTTACTTTCTTTTTTGAATTGTTTTATTTTGCTGGATTGCATTTGCATCTTTTTTTCAGACTCAAAATGTTTGCCACAAATGAAGAGTATGTAGTATAGGCATCTCAATGATCTCTCCTTGCATATACTATTCCCTGGCATAAAATCTCATAAAGGATTTTGTTTTAAATTGAGCACATGTTTCTGAGCAGTATATATCCCTGTTTTTTTTAACAGTGGAATTGTGAAATATTTGTTGTTCTAACGGATTATTTACTATTTGTATGAACTTTCTAGTCTACACCATTGGCTGCACATGTTTATAAACAAAATAATCTATATACTACTAAACAGCTCATTGTCATGACTTTTAACTGGGTGAAATGGTACATCATAGGACAACAATTTTTGAACTAAGGTGCGTCAAATGGCAAAATTTATGGAATGTGTCCAAAATCAGAACCCATGACTTCCAAGAAATGAAATTTGGGAATGTTATGACTGCTTCGGTGCTACTAGTTGCTGCTATGCTGCTGCTACTGACACACGATCCATTTTCAAACTTCCATGAGAATTTCCCAGCCAGTCTCACATTCCCTCGCTCCAGGGATGGGATTTAAAAACTTCAGCAACGGGTTCGCTACCTGGTTGCTGGGTGGGCATGGCCATGCTGGGCATGGCCTAGTTGGCCTCCTGCACCACAGTGGGGGGGGAAAGCATTTTTGCCTTCCCTGGGGTCCGGAGGCTTTCCTTAAGCCTCCGAGAGGGCGAAAACAGCCTCCCTGGGCTTTGGAAGTTCTCTGGAGGCTGGAAAAGGGCCTGTTTCCAGCCTTCCTGAACTTCTGGGATGCCTGTTTTTCTCCCTCCCCGAGCCTCCGTGTGGGCCCTACACTTACCTGCATCCACAACAGGCTGTGTGGAGACTCCTGAGAGGGGAGAGAAGGGGCGGGATAGGATGAGATGGGAGGGGAGCGGTGGGGCGGGGCCAGCCAGGAGTGGGATTTGGGGGTTCAACGAACCCCGCAGAATCTTCACTAAGAGTCTGCCTGAACCCCTGCGAACCCCCAGCAGCCCACCTCTGCCTCACTCCCTTCCACATCCAGCAACAGCCAATTACCTGCCTACTGGAAGGGGAAAGGAAGGAATGGAGGGAAGAACAGAGATGAATGAACCCCTATGCACCCTTCCCAGCCCATGCCACACATCCACATACTTTCCTGATCTGTGCCTTCTCCAACTGGTGCTGCTGCCCCACATGCCTTCCCTGGCCCATATAGCATCTTTGGTACACCCACACATACCCAACCTGATCTGTGCCACCCCAATGTTCACCTTCTGGCCCATGTGACACCTGCACACAATCCTTTCCATCCCATGTCCCTTCCCCATATGATCCCCGACCTGCACAGCACTCCTTGCTCACTCCCAAGCAATCACATAACATTAGAGAATCAGATAGAAAATCAAAAGAATCAATTATTAGTTTAGGCCACAACCTGTGTCCTTACAAAAAAAGATTTCAAGAAATAAATTGTTTAATTTGTGCAAATTGTCTATTGAGTGTGCCGACAGTGATATTTTTTGAAAACATTGGATTAGAGTCAAATGATGTATTCAGCAGTGTTTTTCTATCCCCAGTGCCTTTTGCCAGAGACATTGTCTTTAAATTAAAATCATTTTCATATTGCTTTTGTTCATCTGCTTCTTATGTATGGCCAAATTGCAGAAGGGCCTTGTCTGAATGAAAAAACATGCAGCATTAATAGCTATCTTTTGCCTTCTTTGAGGACTTTTGGTTTGTTTATATTTCAGTTCACCTTATTTATATTTATATTTTCTCTCTTGCTCAGACATTGTGAGCAAGAGAGGAAAAAAATGCTACAGTTCTTCAACTGTTCCTGAAGTCAGTGCCCGTCTTACTATGTTTCCTGTTTTCCCCCAATCATCATATGTACAAGAAGAAACCATGGCATTTAGTTCATGAGAACATGTCACATTGGAAAGCCTAAATCCATAATAAGTCTCTCAAACTACAATTAATTGAAGATGCATATACCCTTTAGAGAAAGAAGCTGGCCTAGTCATTGTGACAAATCCTACTTGCTCACATGGATGACTCCGGGTCAGTATCATACTGCCAAATTCTCTTTAGCAGAAGGGACATTGCTATGGTATCCCTTACTTGACTATTCCCTAGGCAGCATCTCTTTGCCCTGTCTCCCAAGGTCTTCCCCACATATCATTACAATACCGTAGTCATCTATATGCACCTATCTTTGGCCCTTAAGCATTTATGTATTTACATACAATAATTGTACGCTAGGAAAATTTAAAATGTAAGATTTGACCTTTGAAATGAACCTGTTTTTGTATTCAATGCTTGATTTGTAGCTTTCTGTGTTTCACTCAATATACCAGAACAAGTGATATACAATGCATTATTTATTTTAATTATGGCCAGCTCTTGCTTTATTTATTAGTTTGCTTTATGGCAGCCAGCATTCTGCTAACAGTCTATAGATATAAATATTAAATGTTATTCATGCCAAGAAGAAACCTTGTGCATTAAAATCAACTGCATAATATTCATTTGTAATTACCTTTGTTAATTTATCATCAGCGTTGTATCTCTGCTATTCTGAATCTCTCATTAACTTAATGTCTGATTTTCCAATTACGCTGTGATTAAGCTTTCTGTAAGTTTATTTGGGTTTAGCTGTTTGCAGTGGGGAAAATCATTACTAATTATGTTCTGTGCTAGTTCCACATTTGCCCATCATGACTTTGAATTTCATTTGTCACTTTAAACCTGGTTTTTAGAAGGATTTGTATCATAAGTAAAATTAATATTCCAGATGGAAGGTTGTGTAGTTATTTCACTTAATGAATTTCAAATTGATATTAAAAGGTGGGAAGCTCTATACATGTTTTACCAGGGATTTGGGGAAAAAATGCTACTGTTCCTTCCTATACCCATTTGGGCTGCCTGAAATCTATCATTTGCCTGGTAAATTATTTCAGCAGAAAATACTGGCAATGAATATGAGTGCAACTGTCCTAACTTAGAAGGGGAGAAGAGACTTCATGAAAAACAGTTTGTTTTCTATAGAATCTCATTTTCAAATCCAGTTTTATCTAGCTATCACATGTCTTGATTCAGAGAATAGGATTCCCACTAAGATATAAATCTCAACAGAAAGTATATAGATGCATGTGAAAAATTGCTGCATAGCAATTGAGCAATTGAATCCTCCAGGCTCCATTATTTACTCCAACTTCAATTTGTCCTATTCAGGAAATTCTTTGTAGCAGTCTCTCTGAACAATAAACAAATCAATTCAGGTAAAAACATACCAACTGCTATTTTCTAAATTTTCTTTGTGTATAATGTTTGTCAGTTCAGTAACACAGAATGGACTCTAAACAGCCTGGTCATTTGCTATTTTATTTCATGGCATGGAATATTTAGTCAAATATGAGAAAGTTTATGGCTGGTCCTTATTTTGATAAAAAGGACACTTTTAAAATCCAGATAACCATTATGTAAATTAACTTCACAGAAATCTAACTGCAAGTCTAACTGCAAGTCTAACTGCAATGTTGGGAAAGAGATGACGGAGATGCTGTTTCATTGTTTATTGAGCATGCTGATCTTTCAAATTACCCATTCCTCTGAATGATTACAGTAATAATAATAATGATGATGATTTTGTTCTGTCAAATTAGTATTGACTTATAGAGAACTTTTCTCCAGGACACTCTGCCCCAACATAGTCCTTCAGATATTCCAGTGATACACTCATTGCAGCTATAACTGAGTCCATCCAGGTTGTTGCTAGTTGTTTCTTTTCTATTTATTCCACTTTTGCCAGATAAAGTTTTCTCCAGAAAGCTAAATATCTGCTTCATGTCTCCAAATTATAGTAACAATGGTTTCTCAAATAAGAACTCTGTTAATTTGGACTAAGTTCCATTTGTTTGTTTTATTGGCTACCTAGATATTCTTAGGAGTCTTCTTCAACACCATAGTTCAAAAGCGTTAATACTTTTTTATCCTGCAGAGTTCAGCTTTTACCTCTTAGAACGTCCATTGCCTACACAATTCTAATCTTTGTAAGTATACACACACAGTATGATCTTTTCCAAAGCATTCTACAAAGGGCTAGTCTGTGGCATGTTTCTGGACTGATGGTTTTGTTACCATTGATAGTAAAAGGCAGAAAGTATCCACAACTTCAATATTTTCATTATCAATTCTAAGGCTGGTTACTATTTTTATTACCATCAGATTGTTTTTTTTTTATATTAATCTTAGTGCCATTTTTTAATTAGCTCATCAATTGTTATTACTAGAGTTTCCAGATCATTTGCATTTTCAGCTATTAGAGTATGTAATCAGTATAGCCCAAATTATTAATATTTCTTCCTCAAATTTCACACTCACATTCATCTTTTTCTAATCCAATTTCACTCAATATATATTCAGCATATAAGTATGCTGAAATGCTAAGTGGTTAAATAAATAAGGGCAACGAGTATGCAGCCTTTCTTTATCCATTATCCATTGCCAGTTTGTTTCACCATTTTGTTCACACTGTGGCTTCCTGACTGTGTAAATGTTTTGCATGACGAGAATGAGATATTCTGAGATTCTCATTTTCCAAAAGACATTCAAGAACTTGATGTGGTCAACACAACTGAAATGTTTTCTGGAATCAATGAAGCTTACATTGATTTCTTATTTCTATTCTGTAGCTTTCTCAATTATCCAGTGTGGATCATTAATAACAGGGGGTGTCAAACTCAAGGCCCACGGGCCAGACGTGGTCGGATCCGGCCCACACGGCCATCCTGGAAATTGTAAGGGGCTAGCTGCGTCACTTCGGCCCAGCCCACGCTATCCCAGCGGGCATGCAGAAGGCAATGGGCACATGAACACACAGGCTTGGCCTGGCCCACCCCATCCTGGCATGTGCGAATGCGCACAGGAGGTGGCAGGTCAGCATCGCCTCATCCACTGCTCACCCCTCGGCCACCACCGCCACCTCCTCCTCCACTTTCTCACAGATCAAGGGGACGTCGCCACCATCACCATTAGCATACCCCTCTCCTCGCCGCCCCCAATGCACCAGCCCTCCACCTGGGTGGCCGCCCTGCCCCTCCGGTCACTGCCCTGTGATTCTCACACTCCCCCACCTGTTTTGTGCCTAGCAGTGGCGGCAGCCACTCTGCTTGGGGAGAGGGCAAGTTGGGGTGTTGTGTGGCCACTGGGCAGCCTTGAGGCTGTGGACAGAGCGGCCTCCGCTGCCAGGCATGAAGCAGGCTGGGGAGCATGAGAATTGTGGAGAAGCGGCTGGAGGAGCGGGCCAGCCACCCAGTTGGAGGGCTGGCATGGTGGGGGTAGCTGCTGGGCAGCCCCAAGGCTGCAGGCTGGGAAACCAAGAATGGAGGCTCACATGCAACTCTTCCAAGTGCACATCAAACAGGAGGAACTGTCCAGGCTGGGGTGGATGGGAGGGAAGAGAAGGGAGAAAGTGATTTTGCGTCCCTGTAAGCAATCATAATGGAATACGAGCCAGCAACAAACAAGACGTGGCTGTGAAATGCAGGTTTAGGTTGCATCAATTGAATTGCAAGCTGGAAATTGCCAGAGGAGACCCTGGCCGCCCTCTGCCCAGGTGCTGGAGGGGCAACAGCTAAGAGAGGAGAAAACAGCACCGCAGGGGGGGGAGTCTTTGTCAGTGAGTCCTGCAAGTGAAGATGACTTCTGTCTTGGCTCAGAAGCCCCAAGACAGCCACCCAGAAGCCCCAAGGGAGGCTGGTTTGTGGGGCACAGCAAGTTCATGCCATGTTTGGAGATCAGCCGTTCACATTGAGGCCTCTGAAATGGGGGAGGCAAATTTAAGGAAGAGCAGCTTCTGGAAAGCCTAACATGATCTTTTCCAGAAAAATGTTTTTTTTTTTAAAAACCCTTGCCCCCCTTGTCTCCCCTTCCCCATCTTCCTTTTCCCCTTCCCTTCCCTCCCCTCCCCTTTTTACATTCTCTTTCTCCCATCCCCATCCCTGCCCCTTCCACTGATCTTGACCCCTTCACCCTCCCCTTCAGCTTGTCCCTCACCCTCTCGTCCTCACCCCCACCCTAAATCCAACCCAAGCTCTCATCCTAACTCACCCCTCTGAGAGGGGGTTACAAAAGGAGGGAAGCTTCCCAGGAGTCCAGGAGCCCCACTGAAGGGCAGCTTATCTCTAGGAAGGCATATTCCCTCTGATAACTGACAGTAACCAACCCTTTAGCCTGCAAGGATGAAGGCCTCCCTTCTCCTCCTATTAGCGGGCACCTTCTCCTCCACCTTTGTGATCCACACCTGTGCCACACAAAGGTCTCTAGGAAGCTACCAAACTGATCACTAAAGCTTAAAAAAATGTCATTTTTTGCAAGGTAGCCATAGCACTTTGGATGTGGATTGCCTCTTGCTATAGATCAGGGGTGTCAAATTCAAGGTCCCTGGGCCACGACCAGTTGGCTGCGACCACCCTGGCCCCTCCCCTCCCTCCCTCCAGCCCCCCCC
>JANHFL010005230.1:14324-29747 GCA_032468155.1 Oxyrhabdium leporinum
TTTGAACCGCTAGATTGAATCAGCAGAAGTGGCCTGCAGTTCAACACTCTAACCACTGCGCCACCTAGGCTCATGATATGGTTATCCTCAGTTAACTGAATGATGGTTGATTCGATGAACCCAAATCTCTGGGTTCTTATGATGCACTGAACCATAAAAAACATATGAATTGAGTTTTCACAGCCTTCTAGACTAAAGGTTGGTTAGACAGCTTAAGGTTCAGCATGCTATATGGAGTTCATTAGAGGGTTTATTTTTAATTATTTTTTAAATTCATGGCACAGAAGTCTGGTCCAGGGCATTTGGCAGCTCATAGTGAAGGATACGATTGTGCTTTCCCCATTGTATACCCAGAATATGATGGGCGAGATAAAGGAGTCCCATTGACGGTGAGCTGGGGCTCCTCAACCGCGGGAGGACAGCAAGGTAGCTGAACCCAAGGACAAAATGCAAAGCAGGGTTCGTTTTGTCCTCCAGCATCTTACAACTGCTTCCTGCACCGCCTACTGTAAAAATAAAGGCGACAGAACTGAAATTCTCGATGGGTTGTTACACGCATAAAGTTCCTCCTTCATTCAAGGACGGTTACTCAAAAAACGGCCGCGGAGCTGGGAAGATGCCGAATGGGCTCTTTCTCGTGATGGATCGAAGCTGCATTTGTTGATTTGCACAGGGACCGGGTGCCTGTTTGCCTGAGGGAAAAGGCGGAAGGGCACCGCTGACAGGCAGGTGATACCACGTCTCATACTGGAAGGGATGCTCGCCTCTTTAAAAGTAGTACACGTGGGTGAGCCGATTCCATTAGCAAATGCACGACTTGAAGGCTAAAGCGCTGGAAACGGGCTGCTCGGAGAGCATTTGCAAGCAGCAGCCAAGTTGCACCGCGGCCGGAATTTCTTTTTCTAGCAGCGCCTGCCGCCGGTTTTTTAACTGCCCGGCTTCGCGCTTCCTCGGTGCCTCGTTGCGGATGTGTTGATCGGGAGGGACGAAGAAATCCTGCTCCTCGCCTTCTGATCGCTGACGGACCGTTATCTTCAGATGGCGGACGCCCTCCTGCGTCTTCCGTCCCTCAGCTCAGCCCCAGCACGAGGCAGTGAAAAGGCGCGGCGCTGACAGTGGAGCCTCGTTTCTGCCTTTCGAGTTGCTTGGCTTTCTCGGTCCCTGGTCTGACTCTTGTTCGGCTTCCCTCTCGGATTCGCTGCGCTACTGGGGTCGAAAGCGGCCGGGAGGAAACCTTTGCAGCTTCTCCAGCGGCTGGCTGGCTGCTCGCTCTCTCGCTCGCTCGCCGGCAGCGCCTTCGGCTTCTCTTTTGCCCCTCAGCGTCTACCAGCAACTGAGCGGAGGGGCGCCGGTGCCTACGGAGCGGAAGACAAAGCGCCGCCGCGGCATGTCCGACACGGGCAAAAGAATTAAGGAGCGGGGAAGCGTGACCTTCACCCAGCAGCAGCAGCAGGACGACGACGAGGAGGAAGAGGAGGAAGAGGAAGAAGGCACCTCTGAAGAAGAGACCCCGTTGCCGCCGCCCTCACAGCAACCCCGAGCACGTCGAGGGTGGAGGGGGGTCAATGGCGGGCTGGAACCTCCCCAGCACCAGGCGGTGAAAACCCAACGAGAAACCTACGGCTGCCACCCGCCCTTGCCAGTGGTGGGCAATGTGTAAGCTTTTAAAGCCTGCCTGGGCTAAGGGGTGGGAGAGCGCCTCTTCTCGGAGGGAGGGAGATCCGTTAGCGGGCTATGGGTCCCCCTTTGTCGCATCGGACAGCGGTCGCCCTCTGTCCGCGAAAACCAGCCGTGGCAGCTACCGGAGTTGGGGCCAGCTGTGGAACGACTTTCGCTAAAGGAGGATGCAGTTGTTAGTCGGTCGAGAGCAGGTTTTAAAGTCGGGGGAAGAATAAATATTAGCCATTTCAAGGGGAGAAAGCTCCCGGTGCGGTTGACGGGAGAAGAAATTTTTAGGAGTTGTGTGTGTGGAGGCGGGGGGGGGGGCGTTGTTACGGCGCGTGGGAATTCCTAAATCGCTATTTGTTGGTCTTTAGATAATTCAGTAATTGGGAATTGATAACGCTTTTTATTGTGGGATTCTCTATCACTTTTTGTAGTCTCCTAATCTAATTCCGGCGCCCCGAAATTTGACTCTTGTCTTTACTGCACAGACAGACTGGACTTGCCTATTTTAACAATGTTCAAGTTGCCCCTTTAGACTAAAGATCCTTGCATAATTTTTCACAGTTGTAGGATTTTTTCTCCCGTAGAATGGCTGTTGTTGTTGTTTTTTTTGTTTAAAGATGCGGTCCTAACAAATAAAAGCTACGTACAATATAATTTATCCCCTCACCCTCAAATATGTGTGGCTGAGAAACTTTGAGAGAACTTTCAAAGTTTAGGTTCTAACATTTTCAATGTCTTGATGCTGGCGTCCCATATCTTGAAAGGAAGGGGGGGAATCAGTAACAATGGAAATAACAGGTAGGTCTGTTACCAACAAACCTCAATATATTTGATTGCCCCTGTTTCAGTCATGCGGTGACTAACAAAATAGCCAACAAGAAAATGTGAAATATAAGTTTTGAAAATATAAACTGAAGGATATAAATGTTTAAAATAAAAAGAGCTGTGGGCTATTGGCTAAGGAGTTATAATTTAGCACACATGCTCACACATTCCAGTCTACTGATTTTGAATGTCAGGCTGGACTAAGCAGGTATCTATACAAGAATCAGTATTGTCCCATTACAGTTCCTGGGTAAAAGGCAGTATGATTCAGTAGTGAGATCACTGAAACACTTCTTTTCACATGTCATACATAGCCATATTTTTTAAAATCATGGATCAAAATCTGATGGTATCAAATTAAGCCATGAAACTACCATAATGGGCTTTATATAAGCTGCTAAGCCCAACCCAACCCATCATTGTATCAGGATGTATCCAAATATACATCCTTACAAAAACCATAGAAAAGGCAGCTGAGAAATCAAGCATGGAAGGTACAGATCTTAGAATAGAATCATGAAGTTGGATGGGGCCATTTGGCTGTAGGTCTTCTTTTGCAATTTCTTATAAGAGGCAATGTTTTTGGCTTAGATATACCCAGTCAGAGTATTTCCTGGATATGCCAGTCAAATGACATTGTGAAATTTAACATTGTCAATTTTCTGGGTTTAGGGCAAAATGAAGTTGGAGGGACCACAGGAAACTTAATGGAACACAGTTTTACTTGGGTTCATTTTAAAAATCTACAAATAAGAGCACATTAAAAATGTAGGAGCCCCGATAGCATTAAGATTTCAATGACAGAACAGTGAAGAATGATAACCTAAAGAACCGTATGAGCAAAATGATATCTAAACTGAAAATTTTCAGAAATTTTCTTTTCTAAAAATTCTTCAGAGTTTGAAATGAGAGATTAGCAAGAAGACTTACAATGAGATGGAAAATGATTTTTTATTCTAACAAAACTTAAAGGGAAGCTAAATATACAGTGTATATATTTATATATATATATGGGTTTGAAATGGTCAATATGAATACAGGTGACAGCTTAATTTAAACTGAGGCAATAATTGAAAAGGGACAATTTTCCTGGAACTGAGTAATCACAGATAGCTCCCAAATATCTCAATACATTTGTGTTATCCACTTTCTCTGTTCAGTTCTCTATACTGTGAACAGAAAACACAAGACCTACCATAATTCAAACAATGTTGGGAAGTAGTTTTGCTAGCTTGTTGCAGTGAAACATACATGATTTTGTAGCATTTTGGTCAAGAGTTTGCAAAACCACTCTTCTCCAGTGTAGGAACTTCCACATTGTAGCTTCCAAATCTTCAGTTCCCCAAATTCTCAGCTGAAAATCCCAAGAATTGCAATTAGCACCATCCAAGGGTACAAAGTTGGCAAAGGATGCCCAAAGCAACCCAATACTCCTTCCAGTCCATTTTTATAAAAGCAACTTGAGAACATTTCAGGCAGTTTCTATAAGATATCAGAATTTGGTAGCTGACCTATTTTGAAATGTTTTTTTCAAATCTTCCTTTTATTTGCTAAAAATAATTTATATTCATAACCACTTTAAACTGATTATTTTTTTTATTCCATATTTATTTACAAGTCGCTCAAGGTGGCAAACATTCCTAATACTCTTCTCTCCTATTTTCCCCACAACAACAACCCTGTGAGGTGAGTTGGGCTGAGAGAGTATGACTAGTCCAAAGTTATCCAGCACGTTTTCATGTTTAAGGCGGGACTAGAACTCACACTCCTGGTTTCTAAGCCAGCACCTTAACCATTACACCACACTGGCTCTCCATATAAAATAATTGTAAAAAATATATATGAAGTGTCCAGGTGAGAAGAATTTGTAAAACTTTTCTCCAAATGTACTGTAGTTTATGGAATTGTGAGATTAATTCAGTTCTAATATTCTGTTTAATACATTTAATTGACAATGAGAACATTTATTTAATAGGAACAGATGAGTCAGGGGTGTTTTTCTCAAGCCACTAGAATAGCTGCCAAGAAAGAAGCTCCCGTTACTGTGTCAGTTCAGGCTTTTGAGTTGATGTAATCATTTTGCTATGCTTCTGGTTACAAAATAAATTACCTTTCCTTCAACTTGCCTTGTATTTCTAAATGGCAAGAAAAATTAATCAGTGGTGATGAAATGAATTACTGTAAGATGCTGTACCCATGATTGTAACTTTTAATTAGAAAGATTTTAACAGCTGTGTGTATATGTGTGTCCTCAATTTACAACAGTTCATTCAGTGACCATTCAAGTTACAATGACACTAAAAAAATTGTCCTATGACCATTTTTCACACTTATGACCACTGCAACATCCCCATGGTCATGCGATCAAAATTCAGATGCTTGGCAACTGATTCATATTTATGATGGTTGCAGTGTCCCGGAATCATGCAATCACCTTTTGCAGTGTCCCGGAATCATGCAATCATCTTTTTAACAACCCTGCTACTAACTTAACAACTGCAGAGATTCAGTTAACAACTATGGCAAGAACAGTCATAAAATGGAGCAAAACTCACTTAAGAAATGTGTTACTTAACAATAGAAATTTTGGACTCAATTGTTCTGACCCAGCCTTCATGATAAGCCACTTATTCATGGGTAAAACAAACCCCTTTTAAAAACAGGGCAGGAACAGTTTTTTATTCCTGTGGATAAACAAAAACCAAATGTAATTAATCCCAACAAACCTTGGTTCTGGCCAAGGAATCTGAACTTCTTGCTGTATACTACAAAATGAACAGTTGTCTGTGACAACTGGCCACTCCCAACCCCCTACTGTTTATTTCCCAGCCAGGGGGGGCTACCCTGAGAGCTGGCTTATTGCTTTCCTTTGCTCTCCTCTCTTTTCCTCTCTATACATATGCAAGGCTGGGATGGGCCCATCTATTCCTCCCTCTCACTCAGCTCTGGCCCCGAAGACAGCTCCTCGCCATCAGAGGCTCTGCCTCTGATGTTGTTTCCTTATGAGAGTCTTCCAAAGCTGGCCAGGCATTCCCTCAACCTCCTCCTCATGTGACTCTGCTCCTAGTTCTGATGGCAGCCAATGGGCCACAACATCAATTGTGGTCGTAAATTGAGGATTACATATATATTACATGTATATATGTATATGATGAATATGTATACATATACAGTATCTTTATATGCAATTTATTTATCTATCTACCTATCTGTCTGTCTGTCTACCTGTCTATCTAAACTTTGAATTGATATTGTCAAATTAAGGAGTAGTAAAGAATCTTGCCACTATTTCATTCTTAATGTTATATATCAGGACACTAATTTCCCTTTGGGACACACAGTATTCATCTCAGCCACATCCTATGAGTGAAACATTCTTAGGTTGTCATTGTGTACCATTTTGGAAGTATTACCTGTTCTCTAAAGCTAACACAATCCCACTAAAGGTGCAAGATTTGGAAAATATGTAATACTTTGCCATTCATTATGAAGATAAGGCATGTTGAAGGTGAGACTGGAGGCCTATTTTGAGAATGCTTAAAAGTGAGGGCATTACCGGCCCCCATCACAATTATTTCTCTCTCACAGCGTTTGTCCTATTTATTAGCATTTATTTATTTATTAGTCATTTTTTGTCTTGCTTTCATATTCACCTTGCCACTTTTGATAACAACTCTTATTCAGGTTCCAAAAAGTTTTGCTATTTCTATTTGGAAAAGATTAAAGGGGGGGGGGGATTGTTCCATTTTACACTGCTCTGAAATGGAAGTTTTAACATCACCACCTTTTTCAAGCTTTTGTAGCTTATTTGCCTTTCCCTGTGTTTGTCAGTTTTAGTTACCTTCTTTCCCTGAAGCTGGAGATTGACTGCCCAGGAGTTAGTCATTTTTGGCTAATTCTACTGACCCCAATCTAATTATCCCAATCCCAGCAGTGTGTATTTCTGTCCTCTCTGGGGCTACTTTTCTTATATTGCCTTTCTGTATCTTTGTTTCCTTGACATTATTTTAAACTTGGAGCTGCCCAAATGTAGGAAGTGATGCAGACAGAACAGCCTTGAGAATTCCAGTGATGTCCTGAAATCAGATCCATGCCACTTCTTCTTCACTGACTTCATTAGTAGATGCTTTCCTTGTTGGCTAAAAGAGAACAGCAGCAAAGCTACATGAGAAAAAACAATGACTTTGCCTAAAAAGCCTGCCATGCTCACAAATCAGGATGAGACCAATGAGCAGGAGCTGGGGAGAATTGCAACCGAAGCACCAGCCTCAAGTGATAGCCACAAATTTCCAAAATGAAATTGATTAAAAAAAATGAATATGTAGAAAGACAATAGAGAAAATCTTGTATGAGATTCTGGCATTTGTGCATGAAAAGTTGTAATATTTAAAGGTGATACTTGGATGGGAAGGAGATAGTTTCTAGATTATTTCACAGTTGTGCCTTAGATTTTAAAAAGTTGACTTCTGATCTAATCTTTTCTATATCATCATTTTAAAGAGCATTTAAGGAGTCATTTTTTTCAGAAAAATGATAACAGCTCAAATAGAAATAATGTACCGTTGACAAATGACAAAAGCTACAATTCCTAGCCAGCATAACTAATGATTAGCTGTGTTTCTGAAGCTTCATTCTCATATGAGGAGGTTTTTTTGTGTGTATGAGGTATAGTGTTTTAGTTTAAAAGAGTCTTGTGTGGCAAGACAGTCAGATTTCTGTTGCTATTCATATTTGCAACACTTATATCTAGAGATAATGGTTTACTTTAGTGTAAAGTAGACTATATACAGGGAGTCCTTGACTTACAATCACAAATGAGCCCAAAATTTCTGCTGCTGAGACATTTGTTAAATGACTTTTGCCCCATTTTATGACCTTGCCACAGTTGTTAAGTGAATCATTGCAGTTGTTCAGTTAGTAACACAGTTGTTAAGTGAATCTGGCTTCCCCATTGACTTTGCTTGTCAGACGGTCACAAAAGGGATCACAAGACCCAGGGCATTGCAGCTATCATAAATACGACCTAGTTTTCAAGCGTCCGAATTTTAATCACATGATCTTGAAGATGCTGCAAAAGTCGTAAATGTATCATAAGTCACTTTTTTCAGTGCTGTTATAACTTTGAACAGTCACTAAATGAACTGCTGTAAGTCAGGGACTACCTATAATTTGTCACTGTAGAGAGATTTCATGCTTTATGGGCCAGAGTGTGAGCTGACAGACACCCTTTGTCATTTGCCTAAGTGATTGCAATTATGCAAAGCAATTACTTCTAAGATACAGTGAAGTCGTGTGCTGGATTCTAGCCTCCGAAGCACTATCCCCAGCTATGGGAATCTAATAAATCAGATCAATTAGGTCAGTTGCTCTTCTGAGATCTTGCACCCATATATTGGTGTTCGGCTTTTCTATAACACCGTGTTTTTGATGTTAAGAGGTACTATAACTATTTCTTCTCTGACGGAATTAGAAAAGGAATATGCATAGCCCATTAGGTATTATTGCAGTGATCTGGGATAGTGTAGCACTCCAATTGGTCAATTGGAAGTTGCAGATTAAAATCTTGATCGGCTGTGGGATCATAGACAAGCTATTCTAATCTAACTCTATATACAGTAATTATATTCTAAGAGAAAAGCAATGGTTTAAAACTTAGTGCAGCTGGCAGGTGAATTGCTTTAAATGTTCTGAACCATGATAGGTACTGAACAATGATAGGTACTATCATTAATTATTATAGTTCTTTTAAAGTAATTAGGAAAACTAATGATTGTAATTTACCTACTGTATGTATGTGCGTGTGTGCTTCAGAAATCCCAGCTAATCAATAAAATCATAAAATCATAATGAAATTATATGATTGTCTGATATGATTTATGTGTGAAGGAGGACTAATAGTCAAGTTTGCTTCAAGTATAGTCAAGCCCTAGCAACATGTCCCTATCGTTTTCTTGCTGACAATACAAAAATAATTGTACATTGTTGTCCTTTTTTCTTCTCTTCATCCTCCTCTCCCAGTGTTAGAATCTGGTCTTTAATCCTGAAGAATCCTGGTGAATTCCCATCTAAACACTAATTTCAGGCTTGTATTTTGTATTTCAGTTTCTTGAAGGCTGTTTACTGGAATGCATTTTCTGAAATCTGTCTCACCCTGATAAGTTCTGCTGTAACAAGAGATGTGATAGTATCCTTGCTTCTCAATCTATGTAATAGGATGTGCTGAACTATGTCAGAGATGTCAGAAATATTGGGATTCTGGCTGAATGCCAGTTAGAAGTTTGTTTCATAATCTGATGTGTACTGTTGTTTATGTACCCCAAACCTCAGGAATATTCCTGTATGTCCTCAGGAAGGAATAAATTAGAGTCAAATGTTTAGTAGGTTTTTATAAGTTATCTTTACCATTTTGCATTATGTATGAACGGTCCCTTAAAGAATCAGCAGCTCTGTTTCTTACAAATGTTTTCTTCCAGAACTGCATTTTAGAGGCATCCTATTAATCTCTTTCCATACAAAGCAATGTGCCCCTCCCTACTGGCAGTTTGCACAACTTAAAACCTTTTCATAATCATTGCATTCTTCCTCCTCAGCATATTCCCAAATGATGAAAAGCAAGTTTTTCATTTGAGATGTGATTATTTTGGAATTATTGTTACATCAGGAAATTCTGCTACATCTTTGCAGCCTGTCGGATAATAGGCTTTTCTTGGAAAAGATTTCTTTTTCTTTTATTTATCATATTTGTACACTCCCTCCCCTCCTCCAAAAGCATGACTCTGAGCAGCATTCTTGCTTTTATCTCCTGCCTCTCTGTACCTGTACATAGCTTTAAATTTTTATCTTTGAATTAAACAGCATTTACAATAAATTTTCACTCCCCTTTAAAAGTTTAGATTTGTTCATGGAAATTCTTCTATCTTGCTGTTTGCCGTGAGTTGTTTATAACTGCTATTTTTTTCATTCTTCTCTTTCTCTCTTCCCATCTCAGCTGTAAAAGGCTTTTGAATGTGTATTTGCTGCTCCATTATAATGGAGCTATTACATCCAGGGTTTTTCATTTGAATTTTTTACCATTCGTCTTCTCTCAACATCTCCTCTTGTTCTCTTAGAGGGATTTTTGTTTAACAGGTTACCAGGCAAATATACAGAAACAGCAGTCAAAGGTTGGAGAAGTCACGTGACAGTAGCAAGTTTCTTTGATTTCTTTTTTCTATCAATGTTAATTGATAGTGCAATGATTTTAGATTTTCAAACATATAAAAATGTCCATAATTATGATGCTCTGAATTTCAAAACATGTAACATAACAAGAACTTGGAACTATTCCAAATTAATTTAGTCTTGTGTTCTAAAGTTTTGAGAAATTTATGGCTGGAGTTTGGAAGCTTCTTAGATTGCAGCTCATGTGCTTAGAAGAATGTACTACATGCTAATGAAGCTGGTATGGCAAAGCATAATACTAAAAGCAGTACCAATTAAATGGTGATTAAATTTCTGGTGGTTGTGTTTATGGTGATACTCATCCAAATATAAAAGAGCAATCATAGCAATGTTGGGTTCTAATGATTTGGTATTTCATAGAACGTTCCCAGTAAAAAAGAATTCTACAAATCATCTTGTATCCTCTCCAATGTAGGATATCCTAAAGCTGGCTCAAATCCCAAAAAAGATTTCCATTGCCAGCATTAGACCAATATTGCTAATTTATTTAAAAGCTCCTAATCTACTTTTTAGCTAAACTAAGCTCAGAGTTGAAGGTTTCTTATAAACAATTAATCATCCTAAAATGATGAGACCTTTGACTCATTTTCAGAATTACATTTCTTTACTATCAAATGTATTTAAATGCCTTTGCAGGATCTGCCACACTTTTTAGCATTTGCTCTTATCAAAAATTATCAGGTTTTCTTTGAGAAGGAACCAGATGTGATGGTTGGTATAATGATAAAAAAGGAATAAACCTGACACATATTAAAAGCTATTTCATCCAACATCATGGCCCATAGTGAATGACAAGAAGACTTGAGGGCAATAGTTTTCTCACGACTTTCTTTATTACTGATGGATAGTTAGAGGCAAATTATATATAATGATTTCATTTTATGGTCAGTTTAAGGGTTATTTAATTTAATTTAAGAATAATATCTCACAGTTATATTCAATAAGATAAGATTATTATTTCAAAGTGGATTTTGAAAAGGGTGGTTGAAGACATTTTCTGGTTCAGTACCCACAAGAAATGTGGGATTTCAATATCCAATCAGTAGAATCAATAATTCCTCATGGTAGAGATTATAATCCAACATAACTGGAGGACACCAAGTGCATCAATCTGCTTTAATGTTTTAATTACAACAATTGAGAGCAATTTAATTATTATAGCATTATTGTGCTATTAAATATGTTTGGCATCTATTTATCAGTAATAAATGGTCTGAGGATTGCAGTCATGGTAGAATAATAAATTTGCATTGGTTAATCTTTAAAAGAGTTTATATATTTATCATTTCAAATACGAATGTATTTTTTTTTAAAGTCCATATATGTAAATATTTACAAATTTAGTACATTTCTTTTATGCTATGTAATTTTGCACCTTAAGTTAGATTTGTGTGTATATGGTTCCTTTATCAAAAGTAAAATATTACGATCTTATTTCTTAATTTTTAAAAAGTACATTTCTTTAGACAGCCAACATTTGTTAGAATGAAGGAAGCAGTGAAATAACCGTGAGTGCATCTGGAATAAGCAGCCCAGAGTCTGTACATAGCTGCTGTAGTTCTTTCTCTGATTTTTTTGGCCCCAGATTGCTTGGATATTATGCTGCCAAAACGTAATGGCAAATTGCCAAATTAGATTTTTTTTGTAAGTTTTCAAGAAAGTAAATATGGGGAACACACCACAATGTGTCAGAATAGATGAAAACTCAAACAGAAACATTACCTCAGAGGGGACTAAAATTCCAGCCCTTTCTAGTCTCTGTCATAGACCCTTTGTATTTTTCAGGGTTTCCCAAGGTGGAAGATGTTTTCCACCTTTGATGTGCAAGTAATGCTTGTTTAAGGAACCATGCAGAAAGATACATGACTACAAAGTGGAAGTGCTCCTGGCTTGATACATACAATTTCACACCATCATAAAAAAGTAATGATACTGGATAATTGCCATTTATTTTCAACAGAGTTGCAGTTCCTGTTTCCATAAGTTAATTTTATTAAACTTTCAGTAAAGGTTATACATGTGTGATTTAAATGTGAGTCTCTTTCTACTGGAAGTCATAAAAAGGAAGACTTTGGTAAGTTTAGAATTGAGTCTGAATAATAATAATAAAACAATCCATGAGAACAGAAGGAATACCTAAAAGATGTACTACTCAGGCAGCAAACATCATGTAGTATTATCTGTCAGAGAGCAAATTAAATATTTTCCTCTGATGAAAAGCTTTTCCATACTTGAAGCAGCCTGAGTACTATTACATCTTTTTATGCCTTTTGTGATGATTCCACTACATTTTAAATTTTGGTAAATAAAAATACTTTTACTGTAAAACATTCTGTCCATCGCAAACTATTTTAAGTTTTTATATATGGCCACACTAAGAGAAATTGCTGGTGGGCTATGACTTCTGTGATGTGACAAGGACTAAAGCTAGGCAGTCATCCTCTGCTGTGTATCATCTTACTCCATGAGGTGGAACTTTCCTAACCTTCTGGAAGATAGTGAAGCTGGATTCCCTCCAGAAGTCCTGTAGTTAATTGAATAAAAAGGAAGCCATTTTATGACTGATTGGAATTTAATGTGTCCAGATGTTCTTTGTTCTTATTTATTTTTAACCTAGACAATTTAAATATTATTTGCCATGGTTCCTTTAAAGTATCTTATATACCGCAAGATCCAATCTGAGTCCCTCACCAGGCTTGGAGATTTGTTATTCCAAGCTTTCAGACTCATCCTGGAGTCCATCCTCAGGGAACTTCTCATTGTCTTATCTTCTACACTGTTAAGAATCTTTTCATTGTAGCAGTATGAAAATTGAATGTCCTGCTTTGTAATCTGTTAGTTTTGTTTGATGATATATGACAGTTTAAGAATTGCATTTTCATGTTATCACTTCAAAAGGGGAGAAATGCTATAGAAATGCTTTAGTTTCTTTAAAAATATTCAGCTGGAAAGTTACCCCGTCTGGATGCTGAAAAATAAAATTTAAAAATCTAATATGTTTTTCTCCCATTATGTAACAGTTCTACAAATAATTATAAACTTTCCCATCTATATTTAGCAAAATTCTATATTATATATACAAATATCCCAGGTGTGGAAATCTGCCTAATAAGCAAATTGACACAACATCTAATCACAATATATATGTAAAAGAAAAAAACAACAAGTCAACAAGTTATCCCAAACATTACACTAATCTTCAAATCCCTCTCTTCACTACTTGTCATTGTATTTAACATGTAGCAAATCCACAAACGGTTCCAGTCTCTTATAAAGTTGCCTAATCTGTTGTCTCTAATCAAAGCAGTTAGTTTTGCCATTCTGCTAATTTAGTCAATTTTAAAATCCATTCTTCAACAGTCAACCCCCCCCCCCAATGTTTAGCATATACAGTCCTTGCAGCAGTCATCAATAGCGTCCCAAACTGTTTTTTTATTGGTTTGTCCATAATATCTAAAAGAAAAGCTTCAGGTTTCATTAATATTTGTGTCTTAAATATTTTGTATCTGGAGTCAAATAACAATGATACATAATTTAAAAAACAACAACTGTAATTCAATCACTAACCAACATTTTATGCAATTAATATACTATGTTACAAAGCGCAAATTCAAAAAACCCTAGACATCTTCTAAACCAATAGAAGCAAATGAAATAATTCATTACTAATTCTATAAACACAGATAAAAATACTACAGAATATAAATGTTAAAACTAATGACAGAATTATGAAACTGTTGTTTCTGACAGATAAACTAATTATGTCCACCATAGTGGATATAATACTGCTGATTTCCTGAAATATCTAATTTAATCTTGTTTGAGAAAATATAATATGCTAATGGCAGAGAGCGTTATATACAACTACATTTATGAACATCCTACATGTGAATATATTGTCTTTCTAAATAGATCTTTTGGACAATTATTTCTGGTAGATCTTTTATTTACACAGGATCTTAAAGTAATTACCATTACAATGAAATATTATGTAGAGATGACCAAATGTCAAAATAAAGTGGAGCTGATTTTGGGAAGCTGGTTTAGATTCTGTAGAGATGCTGCCATGAAAAATTTCCATAATGACTGTTTTTGCTCAATAGGTTCATTGATGGAAGCCCTTCTTTAAGACGAACGACTATGATGAGAGAAAAGGGAAGACGGCAAGCCATCAGAGGTCCAGCTTTTATGTTTAATGACAGGGGCACAAGCCTTACAGCTGAGGAAGAGCGTTTTCTGGATGCTGCAGAATATGGGAACATTCCTGTGGTGCGCAAAATGTTGGAAGATTCAAAAACATTAAATGTGAATTGCGTTGATTATATGGGCCAAAATGCATTGCAGCTTGCTGTAGGAAATGAACATCTTGAAGTGACAGAACTTTTGTTAAAGAAGGAGAATCTGGCACGAATTGGAGATGCTCTGTTACTTGCAATCAGCAAAGGATATATTCGGATTGTGGAAGCAATCTTGAATCATCCTGGGTTTGCAGCTAGTAAGCGGCTGACTCTGAGCCCCTGTGAGCAGGAACTCGAAGACGATGACTTTTATTCTTATGATGAAGATGGCACCCGCTTCTCTCCAGACATCACACCCATCATTTTAGCTGCTCATTGTCAGAAGTATGAGGTGGTACACATGCTGCTAATGAAAGGGGCAAGGATAGAGAGGCCCCATGATTATTTCTGTAAGTGCAATGATTGCACTGAGAAACAGAAGATTGATTCTTTTAGTCATTCTAGATCAAGAATAAATGCATACAAAGGGTTGGCCAGTCCAGCCTATCTGTCCTTGTCCAGTGAAGATCCAGTCCTCACTGCTCTAGAACTTAGCAATGAGCTTGCCAAACTGGCTAATATTGAAAAAGAATTCAAGGTAAGTCTCTTTTCATCCTTTCTCTTTTTTTTGGCTTTACACTATTCTGAGTTTACATTATCTTTCTGCACTTTATCTGAAGGCCCTTGCTCTCTTTTGGCTCAATGAGCACATTTGGAATTTTGAGAACCTTCTATAAAATGAGGGCTATTCTGGGCTTTCTGAGTCAAAAAAGCTCCCAATTTACCAAATTTTAAGCTGGTATGATTGCTTCCTACTGATTGTTAAATTATACTGTAGGGTGCTTGCACCAGACTTTTTTTTCTCCTGCCAAGTGGACGAGATTTCTAAATCAAACAATGGACTGAAGTCCCCAAACATTTTAATGTTCTAAGAATGCCCTTGAGGTACGTTCAGGGGAAAAAGCATTATCTTTAACCTGGATAGATGAGTTTGGTATTTTGCTTTTTAGCATACTAGTTGCAGTTATTTTTTTTTAAATAAAGTGAAGAAGAGTACAGACCAGGGTGGGCTTCAAAAATCTCAGCAACGGGTTTGCTGCCCGGTTGCTGGGTGGGTGTGGCCATGGTGGGCGTGGCCTAGTCGGCCTCCTGCAACACAGGGGAGGGCGTTTTTGCCTTCCCTGAGGTCCAGAGGCTTTCCTGGAGCCTCTGGGAGCGTGAAAATGGCCTCCTCCTAGCTCCAGATGCGAGTCTCAGGGAGGGCAAAAAGGGCCTCTCCCCCGGCTCCAGACGCTCTAGGGAGGCTGGAAACGGCCCATTTCCAGCCTCCCTGAACTTCTGGGAGGCCCATTTTCCTGCCTCCCTGAGCCTCTGCATGCAACTTGCTCTTACCTGCATCCACAACAGGCCACACGGAGACTCCTGGGAGGGA
>JANHFL010005230.1:29847-59005 GCA_032468155.1 Oxyrhabdium leporinum
GACCCAGCTCCCTGAACATGACAAATCTCTGAAGTGAACTCAAAGATTCCTTTATTAGGAGCACCAGCAGCCCCGGCCACATCTTTCCAACTGTAGCAAACATTTCATTAGGGTCTTTCAGGGTCACTGTTAGATTACACTTTTTAATTAACTTTCCCTTAAATTATTATGAGGAGGTAGAAGACACATTAATGTGTGAAACTGTTCCAAGCCTAGAGAACTGTGAAGAAAATACATGTTGATTTGTGTATGAGTATGTATTTGTGGGATGATGCAGGAGCAAAATTTGGTGGTCATTGCATACGCTTATTGGAAAACGTATAGAAATGAATAAATCAGAGTCCAGCCATATTATGCAGTTCAGTTCAGTTTCAAAGACATTTCTTATGTGGAGCAACTGCTGTAAAATTAAAACTTGACCTATTTGCAAATCTGATGTTTTGTATGACTGCTGTTATATTCAGATTAAATAGCTTGATGTTTAATCATTTCATTTTAAAATTTTGTATATTATTTATATTATAATCTCATAGAACAATAGGCATATATGGATGACCTTTCTGCAATATGGCAAGTAAAGTGTTGTCAATTTATAGCTGCTTTGCAGTTTTTCTTATTGTGCTAAGGTGATCCATTATTGTGTGTATGTAATTTGGAACTGCCTTTCCTGTTAGATAATTGATGTGTCTAGATACTGTACAATCTGACAATAGTCAGAAATACAAAAATAGTTTTGGAAGGAAGTGCTAAAAACCTGAAACCTGAAAACCTCAATCCTAATAGAGAAAGGGAGTCAAAGACTCCAAAATGCCCTTTTGAATGTTCATTGTGCTGCATGTGAAAAAGAGACATAGCTATTATTAAATGAACCATGAACCCATGTTAACATTTTTGACACCCCTACAGATATTCCTCCTGGCAGTGATTGTCTCAGTGATAGTGACACTTAGAACAATTTTTTCTGAGACTAAGTTCTTAACAGAATAACAGAGTTGGAAGGGACCTTGGAGGTCTTCTAGTCCAATCCCCTGTTCAAGCAGGAGACCCTATACCATTTCAGACAAATTACTGTCCAATCTCTTCTTAAAAACCTCCAGTGATGGAGCACCCACAATTTCTGGAGGCACGCCATTCCACTGGTTAATTGTTCTCAGTGTTAGGAAATTTCTTAGTTCTAGTCTCTTCTCTCCTTGACCAGTTTTCCATCCATTGCTTTTTGTCCTGCCTTCAGGGGCTTTGGAAAATAGGTTGACCCCCTTTTCTTTGTGGCATCCCTCAAATATTGGAACATGTCACCTCTAGACCTTCTTTTCACTAGACTAGGCACACCTAATTCTTGCAACCGTTCTTCATATGTTTCAGCTTTCAATCCCCTAATACCTTTATTACTCTTTTCTGCACCCTTTCTAGAGTCTCAACATCTTTTTTTATATTGTGGCAACCATAACTGGATGCAATATTCCAAGTGTGGTCTTGTTAGTACCATTATGAAGTGGTACTAACACTTCATGTGATCTTGATTACATCCCTGTATTAATCGGGTTTTTTGTGGCTGTAGCACACTGCTGGCTTATATTTAAGTGGTTGTCCAGTAGCACTCCTAGATCCCTCTCGCAGTTACTGCTATTGAGTTAGCAGTGTGCTGCAGCCACCAAAAAAGCCACCTATTCTATACCTGTGCATTTGTTTTTTCTTGCCTCAGTATAATATCTTATTTTTCTCAGCATTGCATTTCATTTTGTTAGGCCCAATGTTAAACTCTGTTGAGATCCTTCTGGATCTTTACCCTATCTTGTGGGGTGTTGTCTATTCCTGCCAGCTTGGTGTTGTCTGCAAATTTGATGAGTTTCCCTCTATTCCCTCTTCTAATTCATTTATGAAGATGTTGAAGAGTACTGGTCCTAAGAGAGAACCTTGGGGTAACTCACCGCACATTTCACTCTATGTAGATGTATCTCCTTTAGGGGTTACATGTTGACTGTGATTTGTCAGCCAGTTACAAATGCAGCTGGTGGTGATGCTGCATATCCCACATTTTTCTAACTTATTTAGAAATAGGTTGTGGTTTACTTTGTCAAATGCCTTATTGAAATACAAGTATACTACTGGTATGTCCACAGCATTTAGCTGGTCCATTAATTTAGTCACTTTGTCAAAAAATGAGGTAAGATTTGTTTGGCATGAGCTGTTTTTGACAAACCCATGTTCTGGTACTGCGATTCAAATAAAGCAGGTTTTCTTCAGTTGAAGAAATAAAAATGGATAATTTATGAAATGAAATTCAACAAAAAAATTTTTAGAAGAAATATGCTATTTCTCATCTCATATAGGAAAAAAAATTAAACAATGGGTTCAAAGAAGGCATGTGGTTTGTTCATAATATGTGAACCTGGCCATTCTGGTTTGACATGAATGAATAGTGAATCCAACTTTTTAGCAGAATGAACAATCCATACTTTAAAGTAATGCTTAGATTGATATATGACTGCAGTAATTATTTGCCCACAGACTGTGATATAGAAATGTCATATTTTGAATCCAGGAAATGTTCAGTCGAGTGCAGCTAATTTTATTTACAAAGCCTTAGTAAATTTTGATCTTTTGTTGATGTAGTAACCTGCAAGTTGTTCCTATTCTACAAAAATCAAGCATAGCAGTAGCTGCCCATTAGGGTATTTCTTGTGATTATTAGCTCTTAAATTTATGAGCGGTATGGAAAAGAGCAATTACTGAGAAAGCTCTGATTAAGAAGCAGAATCAGTTAGGGTGGGGAGAATTTAATTTGCTTCATACTGTTGTACTAATTAACTGTACATTTTAATTGGCTTTTATCATTCATTTCTCACCCTATATTGTGCCTAGCAAGGCTATTTTTTAAAACTATAATGACTTTAAAGCAACAGCAGTTTCATATACTGCAGATGCTAACTGACAAAGAAAGTTTGTTTTCAATCTTGTAAGTGGCCTAGAGCCCAAGTAAGCTGTGTGAGACGGCTGTATAAATGATACAAACTAAATAAGTAAAATAAGGCTCTTGGCTGAGTTGAAGCCTTTTGCTGGAGAAAATAAAAATCAAGCATGTCAGTGGTAGAGCATTACATTTTCTTCCTGTGTTCTCTTTCTCTTGCTAGGGTGAATACAGCTTTCTTGTGCTATAAAATGCCTAAATCTAATGCAATGGCTTTTTGTTGACCTGTTATACATTTTAGTTAAAGCAGATCCAACTCAGTGGCAGGCCCTTTGAAGCCGCTTTCAGACCATTTTCTAAGTGAAGGAGAAGTGGTTGGTCTCAGTTTCTAGATCCATTGCTATAGGAACATGATAACAACGTAACAGTTAGAAATAAATTGCCACTGTTGATAGCAATTTAACCAATCGACTCTAAATTTCTATAGGCCTTGTAGGTGAGCCTTCTTAGTATATTATTTGCAAAGTAATTTTAAAATGTATTAGCCAGTTTACAAAGATCCTTGCTTTATGTAATTGCTCAATTGAGAGTCGATACTAGGCTCCTATTGTGGAACATAGCAAGGTATGTATAGAATCTATGGTAATATATGTTATACATTCAGTCATCTTTATTGTGGCGTGGTAATTTCTGGGCAGTTTAAATCATGTGGCTTTGATTTAGCAGCTACGGTGTAAAGAAACCTTTGTACTACTTTAGATATAATGACATGTATGTAAGTAGGTGGAACTGTAAGATCATACTTAATTGTCATTTCAACGGCTTCAGATCTCCTACATTCTTGTTTACTGCTGTGACTATTATTAGAACTTTCCCATATGTACTGGAGAGCCAGGATCAGCTCAGCTTTTCAGTATGTACAAGAACACTGTTCCTTTTCCATGTCTTTTTATTATCTCAATCTGTTTGGCATTCATTTGTGGGCTGGACTGAAAGATACACCCTCATAGTTTCAGTGCTGTGGTGGAAATTCCTTTTTGTTTCAACATTGTGAAAATATTTTCCTCATTCGGTGGGTGTGCTTAGACAGTATCCTCTATCAAAAGAAAGCAGTTACATTATTGTATGTCTCAATGCAATATATAAACCCAAACATAGTGACTTATATACCTCTAACTAAGTTATAGTTTGCAAACTCCCATTGCAATGTACAGATAAATCACAATTAAAACATGAATGGCAATACAGCATTAAAATTCCAAGATTATTAATTGAAATTTCAATAAAATGCATCATTAAACATTGAGTACAAAGGTGATTGCTGTATTGTTCTTTTTCTCTAACCCTACCAATCACAGTGATATGTAGGGGAATATACTGTCCAGGTAGCAACTATAATGAAATTCACTCCTGATTTGAATGGGATCTGGATTTTGCAGATATATTAAAACATAATTTAAGCAGTGTTTAGGGCATGTTCAGAATGAAATGCTACAGGATTCAGAGATGTCCAAAAGATTCTGGAAGTGATTGTAATAAAATGAAAGAGCTAATATTTGCAACTTCATTTTATTTTATTTTTTCAAATTCCACTTTCTTAGAAATAAGTCCAAATTGTTTTGGTGCTATTAACTCTTTAGAAACAATGCATGGAATTTCAGTATTTTTCTGCCATTTAAAAGCTTGGATTCAGAGTGAGAAGTGAAAAATATTAAGTAATGCAAGATTTAATACAGCACCTTAAATTAAATTGCTAAGATTAAAATATTTTTAAAAGATTAAAACTCATTTGAAAATAGCTCTAAAATGAAATTCTTTAATCTAAAAAAGCTACTGGTAATTTCATGATTATACATTAAAAGGAAAGCTGCAGGCTATATTCAGTTAAATAATATAAGTATAATTGAGAACAGCCTTTGTTCTTTAAATACTTTTAAAGAATTAAGGAATTAAGCAATATTAAGGAGAAATGTAAAGATCTAAAATTTACATTTGGGCAATATCTTTAACATCATCCCAAATGAAACAAAAGTATAAACTGTTGAGTTTTATCAAACCCTTTATCTGGTAAGATATTATAGAATGCTGCAGATAGGGAACAAATGGGGGGGGAGGGGCAATCCAGCAATTAGACCAGACCTGACAGCCATGAGTTTTCCTTAAAGATTCAGTTCCTGCAATCAATCACTTAGAGCTTTATAACTTATGACAAATTAGGCTATGTGAAGCTGACCACAGCACTTTAGTCTGAGATGAGTTTGCAAGCTGATTCATTGCCAGGTTTCTCCTCTTGCCAACTGTATGAGCTAATATTGGGGAATATAACTAAATATAACTAAAGCAGATAAGAGTGCATACAGTGAAACAATTGTTGAACACAAAGTTGTACTGGACATTCTGAACTGATCTGGATATAGTCTGCACACATTTTAACCTTTTTGGAGGAGGGGTGGTACTGATGTCTTAATTTAATATTCAGCCTTATCTAGAGAGAACCCTTGGTCTTCTGTAACCAAGCTTACAGTGATGCGATGGCTCAGCAACTATACACACTGAACTTGTCAGCTGGAAAGCTAACAGCCTGGGTTCCAGACATGAGCGCTGCCTGATAGGATGAGCTCCTGTTACTTGCCCCATCTCCTGCCTACCTAGCAGTTTGAAAGCAATCAAATGCAAGTCAATAAATAGATACCACTTTGGTGGGAAGGTAACAGCATTTCATGTGCCTCAGCTTATAGTCATGCTGGCCACATGACCACGGAAATGTCTTTCCATAATACTGGCTCTCTCTGTTAAGAAATGGAGATGAACACTACTTCCTAGAGCCGGACACAACTGGAAAGGGAAACCTTTACCTTTACCTTTAACCAGCTTAAAGTTTTAAAGTGCAGAAACACTACACAAAGATATACACTGTCAAAGTCATGGTTTTCCCACTTAACAAAATAACACAGTTGGAAGGGACCTTGGAGGTCTTCTAGTCCAACCCCTTGCTCAAGCAGGAAACCCTATACCATTTCAGACAAATGGTTGTCCAATTTCTTTTTAAAAACCTCCATTATTGGAACACCCAAAACTTCTGGAGGCAAACTGTGCCACTGATGGTTTTAACTGTGAGGACATTTTTCTTTAGTTCTAGGTTGGTTCTCTCCTTGATGGTTTCCATTCATTGCTTCTTGTCCTGCCATCTGGGGTTTGGGGGAACAAGTTGTTCCCCTTTTCTTTGTGGCAGTCTCTTAGATATTGGAACACTGCTATCATATAGCCCTTAATTCTTCTTTTCATTAAACTGCCCATATCCAATTCCTGCAACTGTTCTTCATATGTTTTATCCTCCAGTCCCCTAATCATCTTTAACACATCTTTTAACACATGACTGTGGTATAATTGAATTTATTAAAGTGTGCAATATGCTGTAAGCTGCTATTAAGAATCTTCACCTGGTTATCAAATACAGTGATTCATCATTGAATGTACATGCTTTACAGTGGAAATTTTGAACCTGTCATGCCTGTCTTGCTTTCCTTAATATTTGGTTTACAATATAAACTTTTAAGCTAAAAATCCTTATGTGCCCTGTTTATTTTTCCAAAAAAATCTTCCATCACTGTATGTGCCATAATCTCTCACACCTACTGAAACATCATTCTTTTGCAATTATTGAAGTTTTTCCACTAACGAATAATTTATTTTACATGTAGATGTCTTTCTTAATTATCTCTCATATGTGTATGCATTTCTGTGCACTGTAAAATATCATTTAAGTAACATGAAAAACGCAGGCAAGGTATCATTTATAAACATGTAATCTAACTGTTATGAAAATATGTCCAAGTTGGGAAGATAGGTAACCATTAAATTATTTAGGGCAATGCTTGTAAATGACTTAGGGACTTAGAAACTGTTATATTTCTATCTTCTAGAATGATTACCGTAAGTTGTCTATGCAATGCAAGGACTTTGTTGTTGGTGTCCTTGATCTCTGTCGGGATTCTGAAGAGGTGGAAGCCATTCTAAATGGAGATTTGGAAGCAGAGCCAGTTGAAATTCAGAGGCACGGGGCTTCACTGAGTCGTGTCAAACTGGCAATTAAATACGAAGTCAAAAAGGTAAAGAATTATCTTTCAAACAATGTATCTAGGGGACTCTGTCATAAACCTGCATGCAGTAATAATCTTAAACATTTTAGTGTCAATTTTATCTTTGTCCTCTGTTGGAATAATATGCTGCTAAACTGATGTCCAAGATAGGAGTGAAATTGGCCTTTTAAAAGATGATAGCACTGTCATACATAATCCAATTAATACTGCTCTCTGTATATCTGGTTTTGGCTATTAAAACCTTTAAAGATAAGAAACAACCATGTTGTGCTTCTACTCTCAGCATCAATAACAGGATTTGTATATATTTTTTAATAAGAGGATGCTGTATTCTTATTTTGATTTTAATTCCATTGTCATTTAATTCAGATATAAATATTTGGATGTGATATAGGCAATGATCTGTACAATGATTTCTAGATACTGTGTATTTCAATTCCATTTAAATGCACAGGGCTTAGATGTCAGAGTAATACAAATGCCAAATGCAACAGATAAGACGGATAAATGGCTGTTAGCCCTCAATTTTTCCCTATATACCTTCATATTTCTCCAGGTTTGGTTTTAGACTTTGGTTCACTTTGCATAATATGTCTTTGGATTCTCTAATTTATTTTTTGCTTTCCAAATGTTTTACTGGGATTTCCAGATTAGAAAATTCTTGCTGCCTTAAACTGAAAGTGGAGAAGACCAACCTTGCAGCTTTTTATCCTCACCACCCTTCTTTTTTTCCCCCTTCCTCCTGCTTCCTTTCTTGGATTATTAGCTGTGGCATCATTAATGGTAGTTCTTTGCAATAAGAAACTTTCTTTAAATCTTTTCACTAATAAAACTACAATAATCTTACAGTTTTAATTATTATATATTTATTTTTCATATCTGATTTCCACTTTATTCATCACACAGTGACAAATGATCAGGACAACATTCATCACCAATACTCAGGCAATAAAAACATATAATAAAATATAGATAAAAATATAATCACAAATAATAATATACAAATACACACATACATATGTGCACATATATGCATTTGCTTATATTGAGCTAACATTTTGTCTGTGTAAACTATGCTTAGATTTAACTATATATCATATAATAATGATACCATTGTTATATCCAAAATGGTACTTGTCTTGAAAAATGCCCAATACTGTTGTAGCAAGTATTGTGCAACTATTTTCAGATTGGAATGCTGCATCATGCCCATACCAAAATGCAGCTTTATTATTTCCAGTTTGCTTCCAGAAAAAAATTCAGGATTGAAACGATGGTGTAGATCATCTTGTATTTGTATCTGTTATAATGAGATGTATGGAATATTTCTAGACGAAAATTGAAAAACAAATCCTTGCTAAGGATAGGTTTCTATTTTTAAAAAAGGAGCAAGTATAAAAAAAAATTAAATGCCAATGCTTTCTGGATCACATTATTGATGGAAGATTACCTTGGGTCGTCACTCCTGATACCCTACTGGCAGATGATTACAGGATGGAACTACAATGACACCTAGATTTATTTTTACTTGAATGGGTCTGCATTCACCATTACCGTATATTCTCAGAGACTGCATGCTTTTTCATGGCTTCAGATATAAATCTCAATGTGTTAAAGCCAGTCACTTGTTAAAGAGAGATTTCTGAGATGCCCAACTCTGATTAAATGATGTGGATAATGTCCTTAGAATCAACCATTGCTAAAACAACATTTGATGCATTTTAAAATTCATGATTATATATGTGATGTTCAAGGACTTTCTATTTTTAGAGGAAGTGTGCTAATGGAACACCTCTGATTCTTTGACTAAGCATATTTTTTTCACCTCATCTTACACTGTTTTCTTTCCTGCTCCTCTGTTTAGTGGAGTACAAATGATCAATAGGAAGCCAAGTTCAATGGTGTACTTAATGACTTCCTCTTGCTGGCATGGAATTCCCTGGAAAAATGCTGATCATTTCTTCAGGATTTGCTAAACAGGGTAAAATTAAGAGTTCGGGCATCAGTAAGATAGTATGTATATAACATACTCATCCCTGGATGAGTTTGAAAAGTACAGAATAAATGTGCATGGTCTTTCCCATAAAAAAATGAATATATGTTCTTCAGGCACAGATTAGCAGAAGGCCTTTTGTGGTCCTCATATTTTACTACTAAAAGTCCTGTTTTGTAATACTTGAGAATCTTTCATACTGCATTATGTGCATGTTCATAACCCAGTGAAATCAGTATATAGAAAGTATGCTGTTGAATGTAATGTTTTAATATTACCCTAAAGCAAAAAATGCCCTCAGAGCAGCTAACGCTATTAACTGGGGAGTCTCTCAAGTTTGAGTAGTACTGTTCAGCATTTCTCAGTATAAAAAAAGAGCTTTCCTCCCAGTAATGATATCTGAAGTGGTAAGAATGGATGAGTCAATTTTCTGGAATTCACTGAAAACCTTTGTGGTTCAGTTACTTTTTTTCAGTGTCTGCAGGATCTCATTGATGGAAGTGCCAATGGCTGTAGATAGCACTCTAAGGATGGATTAATGAGCTAGGCTCATCCCTTCTGCCAGTGAATCTTAGTTGTTTTTGTAATACAGGTAGTACTCAACTTATAGCAATTCATTTTAGTGACTGTTCAAAGTTACAATGGGACTGGAAAAAGTGACTTATGACTGTTTTTCACAGTTACAACCATTGTCGTGTCCCTATGGTCACGTGATCAAAATTTGGGCACTTGGCAACTGGCATGTATTTATGACAGTTTCACTGACCTGGGGTCATGTGACCACAATTTATAACCTTCTCTCCTAGTTTCCAACAAGCAAAGTCAGTGGGGGGAGCCAGATCGGTTAACAACCTCATGATTCAATTAACAGCTGCAGTGATTTACTTAACAGTCATGGCAAAAAGTGTTGTAAAATGGGGCAAAGCTCACTTAAAAATTTCTGTGCTTAGCAATGGAAATTTTGGGCTCAGTTGTGGTTGTAAGTTAAAGAATACCTGTAGCTGAACCAAATTTCACTCTGTTTGCCTTCCTTTCCTGTCTAGTTACCGTATCTCTTTCCCTTGTTTCATAGCCATCCAGCTCCCTTTCTTTTCTTTTCCAACCTGGGGCTGTTTTGGAAGGAAATTCAAGTGTGTAGTTGTGACTTTCTATGTGTGACAGTGGTTTTGAATGATAGTAGTTGAAGGCATATTTGTGAAAAGACCCACCGCAGAAACCCTAATGATGTCCCTACAATAGGTGGTACATGGTAAAAAAAAAGTAATAATTGCTGCTTGAAAATACTAACAAAGCATTCAGGAGGAAGGAAGGAAGGAAGGAAGTGTTCTGATTTGTTTTACATTCAGTTTGAATTGCTTTGAGAAGACAGGTTGAATCCATTGATGATTCTTCCTTCTGTCTTTTCTGCTAATATCCTCTACTGAAGCCTATAGTATATGGCATGTTAATACAGATCAGGGAGATGTTTTTCTTTTTCTTTTGTTTATGCTAGTTTAAGCCTAATTATTGGGATTGGGACAAGTGAGTGCACCTATTTATGCCACCTGCTCAGAAAAGTTGATTCCCCGATGTATGAGGGATTAAAAAGAAGAAAAAAATATCAATTGATGCCAAAGGAATTTTATCTATTTCAAAACTGCTATATAAGTGAAATGGAATTGATTTTGCCATATAAAGAGAATGGAAGATTAATAGATTCAATTTTCTTCTTTCAGTGTGTGCTGTTCTTGACAAGGGTAGCCCTCCCCCAAAACGTTTTACTGCTTACTTGAACATTTAAAAAAAGGTAGATGTAGAGTAAATTGGGTGTGGAGATCAGGGATTGTAGTCTGGAACAACTGGAAGACACCAGAAAAGGAATGATGTGATCTCTGACTTCATTATAAAATCAGGTCTTGAATTATAATTATGTTGCTGTTAATCAAAGTTGTCGTAATAATTAAACTGAACTCTATCTATCCATCCATCCGTCCATCTGTCCATCTATCATCTATTTATCATGTCCATTTACACAAACACACACATCTGTCTGTGGAGTCCTTGGTTCTCTCTAAGCTTGGTTGTTTGCCTGCAGATGTTTCATTACCAGACTAGATATCTATAAGCAATGCTTCTTCTCTGACATTAGGGAAACTCATCTACTGAACATTTGCAAAAAGAAACACAAACACACGCACCTGTCTGTAAGAAGATTCCTTACAGAATAGTCATAAAATGAAATACCATGGATAGGAGATGAAGCCAGGAATAGGGCATATCTGTCTAGAATGCTGAATAGATGCACTCCATATTGCAACATTTTGTTTGAGGTCTCTCCTCTTCTTTCTCTTTCTCTTTCACTTTCTCTTTCTCTTTCTCTTTCTGTCTGTCTGTCTATCTATCTTTATTGCACATGAACCAATTTTATTAATATATTTATAGGCAATTACTGCCCCTTATATGAGGAAAAAAATCACATAATGACTGATGACAAAATAACAAATCCATTTGTACCCAAAGAAAGAACAACTGTTTATATTTTAGTGCTTTATCTCCAATCTCACTTGAGCTTTTTGAAACGTTACTGTGATGTTGGCAACTTTGAAACATGCTAAATAAACATATCTAATAGGATAGAATAGTACAACAATAAGAATTAATACAGTAGGAAGTCTTTAATAGCTTCAAATATCCCATTTGGAGAACCTTATAATTTAATGCATTTTCCATCAAAAAACAGTGTTAGATTTAAGTGGCAACATGCAGATTTATAATATATAGTAAACCACCAACTTGTACTGGCAGCATAATTAAAAGACACAATTTTTCTGTAATACATAATTCCCAGTGACAATGCCAACATTACTTAATATGCAGAGCATAGGGCTTGAAATCTTTCTAATTTTTATAGATGCCCTGAGTTATAAGTGTAATTTATGATGGAAATTAAAAATAATACCTAAACCTTGTTAGACATTTCGTTATTGCTTTAATGGAATGTATTGTATTTACTGGACTTCGTTTTAGTAAACAATCTATAATCGAACTTGGATTATGAATCTGTCAGTATTGTAATAGCTATAAGTACATTATAGACATCATGTACTTCTATTGCATCAAAGTAAGTTTGAAAACTCAGTTCTTGGAAATAGGCTTTAAAATTTCTCTCCCAGTGACAGTATCCACAAGAAGACAAATAACCTCTACTCAACTTTATGTTTTGTTGCTCATAAATCAAAACATATTTTAGCATCATTAAACACAGTACCCCAGATGTAGCTAGTATTCAGCAGAGACATAAATTAGATGTAAGTTGCTTGTTTTGAATAAGATATGAAAGTTTAAAAATCTGCTGCCATTGATTTGATCAGCTACTTTTTTTGTGTGGTCAAAGGTAAAATCTCTGTCCTTCTCCCCCCATCTCTCCCTCTCTCTCTCTCATATAGAGGACACTGAAATTACTGTTTAAATATTCAAGTTATTTTAGTTTTATTGTCAACATATTTATTTGAAACATTTGTGAGGCTGCCTATCTTAAAACCAGCTCTGAGCAGCTTGGAGTTGATAGAGCAATAAATACAATCATAAAACAAAGCAAAACCTCCCTAAAGAGTGCATTATCTGTACCAGGTAATCCTCAACTTACAACAGTTCAAAGTTACTAAAAGAGTGACTTATGTCCACTGCAGCATCCCCGTGGTCATGTGATCAACATTCAGACACTTGTCAACTGATTCATATTTATGACAGTTGTGGTGTCCTGGGGTCATGTGATCACCTTTGCGACCTTCTGATAAAGTCAGTGGACAAAATTCACTTAACTGTCTCGCTTAGCAAAAGAAATTTTGGGCTCAATTGTGATCATAGTCAACAACTACTTGTATTTTTTAAAAAATTTGCAGTTATGCAAAAAACTAATTATAGTGCTGTGTAACTTGATTTTTCTTCTGTTTTCCCACAGTTTGTAGCCCATCCTAACTGTCAGCAACAGCTCTTGACCATCTGGTATGAAAACCTTTCAGGATTACGGGAACAGACCATAGCTATCAAGTGTCTAGTTGTGCTGGTTGTTGCATTGGGCCTTCCATTTCTTGCCACAGGATACTGGATTGCACCATGTAGCAGGGTACACAGTTTTTTTCCTTATATTTTTTCCTTACATTTAAATTAATTAACTCTGGGGAAAATGCCTTTGTACGAAAGCTTCTCTTTAAAAATAATGTAACTATTCTGATTACCAAATTATGTTTTGTACAGTAGAAACCATCATGATATATATTGATTTCTTTCAGTTAGTATAATGAACAGAATAAGTTACTTTCCTTACCTTATCATTATTCTGTGCACAGATGATTCTGGAATATATATAGGCTTATTTATATTTATGCTTCTGCACATGGATAGAAATCTCTTCCATCTTCCAGAGGGCTAAAGGCAATGAGTCACACTGTATTTACCTTAGCAGCACATTTGTTCATAAAGGATCAAAGCAACCTTGCATTATTTTTCGTAACAATAAAAAGGTGACACACCATGTACACACAAAAACTTGTTCTGTTAAACTTATTAATAGAGTTTTACTTCTGAGCAGACTTGAGTTGAAATTTGGCTGGTTGTAAGATATTCTGGGACTTTGTCCATACATGTATAGACTAAATAACTAAACGCCCATTTTTTTTCCAATGGACTGGAAAAGGGGGAAAAGAAAGCTCCTTTAATAATTGGATATGGGGGAAGAGCCATTGGAACTCTTTTGTTGGTATAATCTGGAGATACTACCATATGGAAAAAAGAACTGATCATAGATATGTCAAAGACCTATAAATGATGCTTGCTAATGATTTTTTAAAATTCAGTAGGATATATTAATTTCCTTAATTCACCCAATATGAATGCTGGTTTACCAGGGAATGCCTTCATCTCAAGTTCTCAGGCAGTGCTTGCAAAATCCCACCAGATTCCACCAGACCAACAGTATGCTTAAAGAAAGCTAAGCAGCTAAAGAGAGAATGATAGATATATTCCAATGACAGTTCCTGCAGTATGCTACTAGAAAAGCTGTAGTAGGACTAGGGAGCACATGGTTGACATTCCATGTATAAGGGAGCACAATCTTGCCTTGCATTCCATCTATACTAGTTACTTCTTATCCACTTCCCTCTTATAAAGGCTTTTGTGCAATGTCATTGTACTTAAATAAAGGGCTAATCTAAGAAGTAATGTTTTAAAAAACTATAATGGACTGGTCAAAGACCTCTTTAACTGTTTGAAATCAAAATGGGTTCTTCTGACTTCACTAGAAGTATTCCAACCTTTAATTCCTTACTCAGAAGATTCCCAAGCTGACAAAAATGGCTGTTTTCAGCTTGGAACCCTCCTGGTAAGATGAGAAAATGCCATTTCAAACTGGAAACAGCCGTTTCCATTTTATTTTGAGTTTGCTTATTTAAATTCACACATATCTACCGTATAATAAGATGGACAAACTGGGTCTGCTTTGTTTGCAAAATTTATGAAATGTTTCTTCAAACTATGTGTACTTTTTGTTGGCAGTAATGATGAAAAATAAAGTGGCCTTCACTAATACAAATAACCCATTGTTTTTGATATTTTTTTTAAAAAAGCTCTCATCTGGTTCCAATTTAAGACATAATAAGTGAGCTCATACATTGGGCAAAAACCCTCCCACATGGTTTAATAATATGTATGGACAAAATGAAAAAGCTGGGCAATCCCAATGTATTTTATACCTTTAGACACAAAGAGCCGTGATGACGCAGTGGTTAGAATGCAGTATTGCAGACTAATTCTGCTGACTGCCAGAAGTTCGATTCTCACCAGCTAAAGGTTTATTTAGCCTTTCATCCTTCCGAGGTCGATGAGGACCCAGATTGTTGGGGTGATATGCTGACTCTGTACTGTAACGGCTGTAGAGAGATGGCTGTAAAGCACTGTGAAGTGGTATATAAGTCTTAAGTGCTATTGCTATTTGCTGAAAATGAAAGCATATATAGATGAAAAAACAATCAAAGCAAAAACCATACTTTTACTTTGTTTTCTTAGCTTGGGAAAATTCTTCGGAGTCCATTTATGAAATTTGTGGCACATGCGGCCTCCTTCATTATTTTCTTGGGACTACTAGTATTTAATGCTTCAGATAGATTTGAAGGTATTTCAGTATTACCAAATGAAACAGTTATTGATTACCCAAAACAGATTTTTCGAGTTAAGACAACTCAATTCACTTGGACAGAGATGCTGATCATGATATGGGTGCTTGGTATGTATATATTTTATTACTTCCTTATTGCAGTGTGCATGATGCTATGATGATAAATACATCTCAGCAGATTTTTAGAATAGGGGTTCCCAACCCCTCCTGGCTGGGACTCAATAAGGGGCCATAGCCTTTTCACAACTGGGCCATGGGGTAGCATAGATGCGTACATGCACAGCTTAACTCACATGAAAGATAGGCTGGCACACACATGAATGCAGCTTGATTCATGTGAGCAGTGGGCTGCTGCGCACATCTCAACTTGCTGTCAAGCTGCGCAAGTGCATGCCGGCTCATCACTTGTGTGATTCAAGCTACATGCACACACATGCACACTGGCCCACCGTTCGCGTGGACTTGTTCTTCTCTCCCCCTACCCAGCTGGGGCACCAAGCAGCAAAGGTTGGGGACTGTTGCTCTAGAACATATGGAATTGTTAATATAGATAGCATACAGCAAAAGAAATCATGATTCAGATTATATATGTTCAAACCCAAGAACTTCTCAATTTTGATTCTGGCTGTTTTGGCAGTTTTAGAAGTTGTTTGACTTTACCTTTTTGAGGGTTGAGTCATCTAGAATGCTCAACTAAATAGCTTGTAATACTCAATGCAAAGTAGAAACTCTAAACTCAAGACTATGTTGGAAACCATGGCCCACACATATCAATCATTAAGTTTTTAGGTAACTGATATTACAATGGATTTAGCCTAATATTTAAGGACCTTTTGCTTTATTTCTTTAATAGTGTGGATGCTGCTGCTGTATAATCCAATTCCACCTTTTTATTATGTAAGAACCTGCATGAGTACAATTTGTAATAGCATGCACTGGCATGTTATATAATGTGAATAGGCCTGAAAACATCTGCATCATTCTGACTTATGTATGCCTTTTGTTTCTTCTCTGAAAGTATAGTCATATGCAGGTGTATTAAAAAAAACCTCAAATTAGGCATATGACTTAATCTCAGGTTGGTATATTTGGGTTGCATCCTTAATTATATTTAGCTGGATTTCATTGCATTTCTTTTTCAGGTATGATGTGGTCTGAGTGTAAAGAGCTCTGGCTAGAAGGACCCCGTGAATATATTCTGCAGCTTTGGAATGTTCTTGATTTTGGAATGTTATCTATTTTTATTGCTGCTTTCACAGCTAGATTGTTGGCCTTTTTACAAGCTACAAAAGCACAAAACTATGTGGATAAATATATTCAGGAGACAGATCTCTCTGTGGTTACGCTTCCACCAGATATAGAGTATTTTACTTATGGTAAGTTCAAAAACGTTGCCATGCTTCTGGCATATTAAAATGGCTAATATTCTTTCAACCATGGGTAACTAACTCTCAACTGGCCAGGGATAGAACACATTTTATGTTTATCCCACATGGCAGGTTTAGCAACAATTTATGGAAGGCTTTCTGCGGCTGAATATTAGCCGTAGACTGTATACTCCTGCTATTATAAAATGTATATATTTTTTTCTGTTAGGATGTTGTTAATTAATTTTTCTGACTAGTAACACTAAAGCACTAAAGAGTGTTACCTATGCACAAAGCAGAAAACAGAATATTCCTTGCAAGGACTTTTATTTAACAGAATAGTAGAGTAACAGAGTTGGAAGGGACTTTGGAGGTCTTCTAGTGCAAACCCCTGCCCAGGCAGGAATTTCATACAACTTCAGACAAATGGTTGTCCAATCTCTTCCTAAGAACTTCTAGTGTTGCAGCATTCACAACTTCTGGAGGCAAGTTTGCTCCATTGATTAATTGTTCTAACTGTCAGGAAATCTCCTTAGTTCTAGGTTGCTTCTCTCCTTGATTAGTTTCCATTCATTGCTTCTTGTCCTGCCTTCAGGTCCTTTGGAGAATAGCTTGACTCCCTCTTCTTTGTGGCAGCCCCTGAGATATTGGAACACTACTGTCATGTCACACCTAGTCCTTGTTTTCATTAAACTAGACGTACCTAATTCCAGCAACCGTTCTTTATACGTTTTAGCCTCCAATCCCTTACCCATCTTTGTTGGTGTTTTCTGTACTATTTCTAGAGTTTCAACATCTTTTTACATTGTGGCAACTAAAGCTGGATGCAATATTCCAAGTGTGGTCTTACCAAGGCATTATAAAGTGGTCTTAACACTTCGTGTTATCTTGATTTTATCCCTCTAGATTTTAGTTATTCTTTTTATTTATTTTAATTTATAAAAAGCAAACTTGTTTGATCTAAAAATCAAAAGGAAAATGTTATATAGTTTGAATTTCTAAAGAGAATAATTGTTCAAGTGGTCCAAAAAAATACTTCTCAGAATATTTATTGACCACAAATCATTTGAAAATATTTACGTAGATCTTTACACCATATACCCATGGTCACAGACAGCATACAACATACAGAAAGAAATAGACTCTTAAAACTGCTAATTGTGTTGTTTTGACAATACAATGAACAAATAGATAAAACTAACAAGCTTCTTGTTTATGTCATTTTTTTTTCTAGCTAGAGATAAATGGCTTCCATCTGATCCACAAATCATATCGGAAGGTCTTTATGCAATTGCTGTTGTGCTTAGTTTCTCTCGGATTGCTTATATTTTACCTGCAAATGAGAGTTTTGGACCACTGCAGATTTCACTTGGAAGAACTGTTAAAGACATTTTCAAGTTTATGGTTCTTTTTATTATGGTATTTCTTGCCTTTATGATTGGGATGTTCATACTGTACTCTTACTATCTTGGAGCCAAAGTAAATGCAGCATTTACTACGTAAGTAACAACCACAGAAACAATTATTACTGTATTATTTCCAGAGGTGGGCTGCTGGGGATTCGTGGGGGTTCGGGCGGACCCTTAGCAAAGATTCTGCGGGGATCGCTGAACCCCCAAATCCCACTCCTGGCTGGCTCCTCCCACTCCACCCCACCCTTCCCACCCCTCCCAGGAGTCTCCACGCGGCCCGCTGTGGATGCAGATAAGTGCAGGGTGTGCGCGGAGGCTCGGGGAGGGAGAAGAATGGGATTCTCTAGAGCATCCGGAGCCCGAAGGGGTGGCCTTTTTTGCACTCCCAGAGGCTCCAGCAAAGTCTCTGGACCCTGGGGAGGGCAAAAATCAGGCCTTCCAGAAGTTTGGGGAGACTGGAAACGGGTTGTTTCCAGCTTCCCTAAAGCATCTGGAACCCAGGGGGAGGCTGTTTTCGCACTCCCAGAGGCTCCAGGAAAGCCTCGGGACCTCGGGGAAGGCGAAACACCCCCCTCACCATGGTGCAGGAGGCCGACTAGGCCATGCCCACCATGGTCACGCCCACCCAGCAACCGGGCAGGGAACCCGTTGCTGAGGTTTTTGAAGCCCAACCCTGATTATTTCTCATCAAATTTGCTGAAAGACTTGATGACTATATACATAGGAAGGTACATTTATGGAGTTTTCTTGACAATTATACTGAAACAGTTTGTGGGGAGATTTTTTTCACAAAGATGTGTAAGAAAAAGAAAGGAAAGAAAATTAAAACTATACTTGACAATGATAAAATTAAGGAGGAAGGAAAAGAAATTCAAGATTAAAGGAGCTGGATATTTAAAAACATAGACATGAGTAAAAAGTTTTAGAAACCCCTGAGAAAGAAGGTGAAGAGACTGACTAGGAGCCACACAATGGTTGTTTCAAAGATGCAATATAGTATCTGTAGCTGCATGAAAAGATTATCTGTACAACTTCAGTCAAGAAAACTAATATTTGTCACTTTCAGCAGTTGAATCAGTCATTGCAAGATTAATTAACCTGGGGTCCTTGAGATGTTTTGGATCCACACCCATTAGATACAGCTAGAATAGTTAGTAGTAAGGAATTGTAGTAATTATCAAAATATCAAAAGGGCACCACTTTGTTCACCTTGAACTGTAAAGTAATAGAATGGATGACAGAAAAACTGATACCATTTCTAAATTTATGTTTACTTTGCATTTAGCTAATATTTTCTGTGATCTTTATTTGCTGTAATTGTTTCTGAATTTCAATAGTACAGTATAGTACTACTATTAGAGTTTGTTGGGTTCATGGGCTGACATTAATGTTGTGTTTTGATGGAAGTATTCTATTGGCATATATCACTATTATAAAATGACAGTGCTTCTATAGCAGCATGTCAGTTAAGAACCTCTTTTTAGTTTCCAAACCATTCGGGAGAAGCCTACCTTTGTCTCACAGTTCTTGCATGGTGTCTGTATATTCTCATATGTAAACCCAGCCATTGTGGCTTGAAATTTGTGGTTTATGACTGTATATGTTGCAAAAATCCAACTAAATGATATTTAGTAAAGCATCATTCAATTCTGTAATCTCAAGCCAGATTGCTGTCTCCATTCATTCTCCATTCATTCTTGTAGTTGGTAATTTTTAGAATTTGGAATTATTGTCTGTTTGACAATGAATCAATATAAATTGTAAGGCTGTAATCTAGTATTTAAAGATATCAGACATAGTGACTTACTATGTTAAACAATCCACAAATTTAATTGGTCATATACAATAGGGCATAGCATAATCAGTTTCTCAGTGAAAATATTTTATGTTGTGTGCATTAAGCCCTCTATCACTTTGTTTATTAAGCTAATTAAACTATAAAAATTGTAATAATCTTTTAATGCTTTTCTTTCCATGCAGTGTTGAAGAAAGCTTTAAGACTTTATTTTGGTCAATATTTGGCTTATCAGAAGTTACATCCGTTGTCCTCAAATATGATCATAAATTCATCGAAAATATTGGTTATGTGTTGTATGGAATATATAATGTAACAATGGTTGTGGTTTTACTCAACATGCTGATTGCAATGATTAACAGTTCATACCAAGAAATAGAGGTATGTCTCAATAGTGTTCATATATTTAGAACTAAGAAATCATTTTGATTTTGATAGTTTCCTCTGCTTAGTTGTGAAAATGGATATAGCCCAGTGGTTTTCAACCTGTGGTCTGCGGACCTCTGGAGGAGGGGGCACGATGTTGTCACAGGGTATCCACGAAGGCTTGAAGAAATATTATGATTTAAATCCTGAGTTAAATCTTGGTGGTCTGTGGCCATGGTCCAGGGTCACAAAAAGTATTTAAAGGGGGTCCATTGTGAAGAAAAGGTTAAGAATCACTGATATAGCCAATTGATTTCACTATATCTATTTTTTCTTGTTTTTTGTTTAGATGTATAATTTTTAATATGTACTACCTAGCAATCAAATTAAGGTGTGAATTAATATTAGTAAAATTATATTTTTATTGTTTTATCAAAAGGAGTCAGTTGTTTAATGGAATATAATAAAAAACTAACTTGTTTTATCTTTTGGAAGCGCTTAGAATATCTTTTCCTATAAGAGATTTTTCAGGTAAAACAGTAGATCTAGATATTTACACTGACAAAATGCTGAAAAGATGAGAAAGTAGCAGCATTTACTTCATAATACAAAGAAGGAAATTATTTTTGAGTGGAGGAATTTTTTGTTTCTGACATAGGATGACAGTGATGTGGAGTGGAAATTTGCTCGTTCCAAACTCTGGTTATCCTACTTTGATGATGGAAAAACCCTACCACCCCCATTCAGTCTTGTACCAAGTCCCAAATCGTTCTTTTATTTCTTCATGAAGATCATTAAATTATTGAGGTGCAGAAGGAAAAGATTACAGAAAGACATGGAAATGGGAATAGGTAACTCAAAATCCAGGGTAGGTTCACTGCTTTTTTTAATATATATATATAAAAAAAAACACAGTGCTTTTTATTTTTGTCTAATTTGTTGAAACCTAAATTATGGTTTTCACGTAAAAGACATGCTTTTACAAAGTTACTGTTGTAACTTTGAATGATCACTAAATGAACTGTTGTAAGTCGAGGACTACCTGTACTTCTATCTTTACTTTCAGTAAAAAGCACTTATTCTCTGATTCTGTTTCTTGCAATTAGGTAGATGCTAAATTTTGCATACCCCTATCATGTATTCGCTTAAATGCATTTATTATTTATGTTCTAGTTATAAAATCTGATTCACTAATTAAGTGCTTAGATTCCTGCTCTTGGGAACACTCCAGGGAAAGAGTTGTCTTTGTTATAACATAACGGGATAGATTTGATACCCTGCTTGCATATCTCTTCCAGAGATGAAGCTTTATTGCATTAGGAAATATGGATAGGACTGTATGTAAATGTATTGCAGTGTAAATGATACAGTACATATATGGAATAGTATTTCTTCAGTGAAATATTTTTAGGCAGAAGACAAATTAAACTTGATGACAATAATGATCTTTACTATTCCTTTCTTTTCAAAGGAGATTTCTAGAATAGTTGTGTCCTTTTAAATAAGTAGCTAAAATAATATGAAATGCTGATTAATGCATGCCGCACTATCAAGTGTTCACCTGAAATGTGGCTGGATTAGAAAATGAATGAACATTTCATTGACAGACATCTCTGGAATTTTCTATGTACCAGCAAGGGGAGCCATGGACCTCTGTGTTTAGTTCAAAGTGTGCAAGAGTTTTTTCAATTCAGCTAAATAAAAGTGCTTGGACATTAGGAGTGCTATCTTTTCCCATTATCTCAGGTCACCGTCTATATAATTCCCTTTTTAGCATAGAAATGCTTATAAGTGTGCAAGCCTTGTCACTTCAATAGCAAAAAAATGTGCTTGTATGAAGGATATATTAAGACATAACCAGTATCAAGGACAAAGACTACATACATTGTTCCTTATTTCATGCATATTTTGGTATCTAATATCTTTTTTCAAGGAAAAGGGATTTTATTTTAGTTTTTGTATTCAACACCTTTGTTTACTGGATGTCTGGAGAATGTGTCATCAATCAGTTTGAATTATCCCTGTCTTCATCCTTTATGCTGCCTCTGTCTTGATTGAGTCAATGGCTCCTATCCCAGCAGGTTCTTGCTATGCTGCAGTAGCTGAACCTCACTATTAATAATGAGAAGTTTTCTTTTTTTATGCTATGAGTTGCATGAAAAATAACAGAAAATAAAAAGCTCTACTTCTGACAACCTAATTGCATTTTTTTCTCAGATTCATTGAATTACTATTTATTTTACTATTATAAATATCGTTCAGTTCTAATGTCCTGTTCAGCACAAGCACAAGCTATACATGTGGGAGTTGTTAGGCTGTGTAAGATATGTACAGTAATAATTGTTTTTCAGGAATATGCATTCTTTTTATGTGCTTGGTTTAGGAAATGGTTAAAATAATATATTTCTATTTAAGTGCATTGTTCAATCTAGGAATAGATATGTATTTTAGTAATAAGATAAATTGAAACTTGTTTCTTTCAGAATTTTATCCTGAATGGTACTAATTTCTGTAACCAGTCATTAAGTATTGGCATCTTATATAGTAGCTGCAAATATTATGGAATATATTTTAATTCAGCTATATTGTTTTCTAGCTAAATCTCTTTTCTCAGTCCAACTCAAGAGTTTTTGAATCACACAGTTTTAACAGCATTCTCAATCAACCTTCACGCTATCAGGTAAGCAGTTACTTGGATAATGTGCATTCATTATAAATTCATATGAAATACATTAAGATTGTTTCCATTTATGGTAGAAATCAGGCATATTACATACCTAGAGCTCTACGTGCTTAACTGTAAGAGGTTTTCTTACATCCTCTTGGGAGATAAAATTCCAGTTGTCCATTATATTGCTGCTTGTTTAAAAACTGGTACTTGTTTCCCTCACTATATAATTACTAAAGCAGAGCACAACTTGGAAACATTCCAGACAATCCCTCTTTCTTGTCTTCAAGGGAAGAAGGGAAATGACTGACAATAACAAACATGGGGAATGGGCAAATTAACAACCAAAGCAATAAAGAAAATGTTGTGTTGCATTTTAAGCCACAATTATGTTAAATAAGAAAATATTACTTTTATACCAGTACCGATAGTACCAATTTAAGATAGTTGACTTGTGAATTGTGAATAAGATAAATATAATATTGTAGGAGCACATGGAAAATTAGTGGGTTTAGGGCATGTACATGTGTGCAAATGTGGACAAACCCACATCTCCTTTTGAATGAAATTTGGGGGGGGGGAGTTGGGGTATTCATCTATCCATGGAGTCCTGTTCACAAGAACTGCTTAGATAATTGTTAAAGAGTAAGAATAGTAGAGATACACAAATTGCATCAGTGCAGGTAGTTCATTCAAACTGCTTTTCTTGTTTTGCTTCTTCCCCAGCATGTTGTTCTAATTTGTTTCATATAATACCCTTAATTTTAAAACAAGTATACAAAAGTGCCTATGGCTTTTGTTCTTTATTGTGCTAATTGATTTTTATACAAAAATAATTTTATACAAATAATAATTTAAAAATGAATTAAAGATCATGTCTAGTTCTACTTATGGTGTAAAAATTTGAAAATGAATGTTTGATTGCACTAAAATGGAAGTTACTTCAGAGGAACTAAATCCTGTAACTTGTATCCTATAGCGTGACCTTATTACAGATGGAGATTCCAATTTTTTTTCAGGACTTTGAGGAGCATGCATTTAAAATTAGGATGGCAAATAAATAAATAAATTGATTAAGCTTTTTCCTCCAATAGCAAATCATGAAGAGACTTATAAAACGTTACGTTTTGAAAGCCCAGGTAGACAAGGAAAATGATGAAGTCAATGAAGGTAAGAGTCTATAGAGTTATCCATATAGTATTATAAATGCAAAAGAAAAAAAGTGTTGGTGTCTGAGAAACCAGAGGTTTCAATTATGGGAGGAAATTATTCTTTCTGCTTTGGGCTTCAAATCAGATATTTAACACTATAAATATGGGTAAAAATAATGAAGTAGGGGAGATAGTGTATCTAATATTAGATGTAGTGTTTTTCTTAGTAAACTAAACTAAACTACTTAAATTAATAAATGATTTGTGTTTGGATAAATTACTTTTATAAAAATAAACTTTTAACTACTATATCGGCCAAATTATAAAAATACTTGAAAATGACTAAAAATATTAAATCTTCAAAATGCAGTAGTCTTAACCTTTAGAAATATCCACGAGTTGGATTCAGTTCTAAAATTAGCTGATAAAAAAAGAAAATACACATGACCTAAATCTCTCTAGGGTACTGACATGGTTTAAGATATGAGAAGTTTGTACAACAGAAAATAATCAAAAGAACAGTTACCTTATATTTTGATGAATGCATAAACATACACACAATATACATTTTATATTTGGAGGTTGATCGGTTCTTTTTAGTTTTTTGTTACTCTTCCTATGTAAACCTGAATCTTTCCCCATTAAAAACAAGATCCCAGAATTTCTTTAAATTCAGTTTCAAATATCTTAATTTATTTTGTATTCAGAACATATTAGAAAAAACTCAACTTTTGAAACTAATTCTTCTATTCAGTTTAAGATTACTGATCTTTTATTCAAATTGCATGCTCTTAAAATGAATGTCAGGATTTTTAGTATAGTTTTATAATGCATATTGAGTACACAGTACACGGAAAGTTAAAATCAAGCGAAGCTCCCTCCTGTTTACTTTTTAAGTAAATAATATTATGAATTCTTACTTGATAAATGTTCTTTGAGCTCGGATTTTTGTCAAATAATTCATAAGGCTGTGCAACATACTGAATTAACAACTTTTTGTTCATATGAATTCCAAATCCGAAAAATTATACTAGAGATTGGATGTTGCTGATTTGACTGGCTTGAATAAATCATATTCCAATAAACATTATATCAAGAATATCTTCAAAACATGTAGAGTTCAAATAACTATATAGCTAATTTATATAGGCTCATTTAGATGCCCATATGAAAAGACAAATGAGTACAATTGATTAGTTTCTACAACAGTTATCGCATTGTGAAGTGTACCGGTTTTGATTAATGTCACCCAGCCTCCCCCAAGTGGATGTTTGTGATGGGTCAAAACTCCCAGAAAATCGGAGAAGGGTAATTTTAATATGCTTAAACACAATGCAGACTTACAGATTTCAAAGTCAATATACCGTATACTGAACTTTTGAAGATAATGAAATTTTAAACATACTTAAAATTGGCTGGATTGTGCCTTTTCTTTGTAACTCACTTATTTGTGTTTTTAAGATAATGAACTGGAGAGGAGGTTATATTTGTTTGCTTCTTTGTTCGAGGAATTTTACCTCAGGAAGAGACATTATATAACTTCCATGTCTGCAGGTCGTTAAAGATTCTGGAAAGCCAACTTGCCATGGTCAACTCTCCATGGCCAATTGCCCAAGTCACTGCAGGACAACTTGCCACAGTACTAGAGTTACACTAATATCAAAGAAATAGTCCAATAGAATCATTAAAGAGAGGATGCCAAAGGAGGGACAAATAAAAATGACAAAAATGAAAATATTTTTTAAATTATTTGAAATAATTAAATTGCTGAATTGTCCTGCAGCAAATTATCCCACAGCAACTTAGTCATGGTGAGTTGTCCCATGGCAAGTTGGCCATGGCAAATTGTTTGTGGCAAGTAGACTATGACAAGTTGGCCATAGAGAGTTGGCTGCGGACAGTTGTCCCATTCCGTCAGAGATGTATCATCATTGCTTGACTGTGAAACTTTTTGTTTGGAAGACAAATTGGAAAAAGTGAAGGTACATCTTTCATCATTTCACATTTTTTCAAAGCTTTCAGTTGTAATGATTTTGAGTATCTGTTTATGTGATGGTTCTTCAATATAAATTGAACAACTTCAACTGCTTGGTCTTATGAACTACTGCAACCAATGTAGCAGATGATACTTTATCAAGTTATGTTAAAAGTCTTGTTGTTTTTACACAGGTGAATTAAAGGAAATTAAACAAGATATTTCTAGTCTTCGCTATGAACTTTTGGAAGACAAATCTCAAGCAACAGAGGAATTGGCAATTCTTATACATAAATTAAGTGAAAAACTCAACCCAAATATATCAAGATGTGAATGATCCCAAATGACATTTTCAAGATTATTACCTGGATTTTGACTATAGCACAAGCATTGGCAATAATATTTCTGAGTGATAATACTTGAAAAATATGTAGATTTTTAGTACTAAATGACTTTGTGTACAGCTTCATTTGGAATACAGTCTTAGAAAATTTTATGAATTTACACACAAACAATTTAAGTTTATTTAAGGTATAAAACATATTTTGCATTTATTTAATACAGTACAATTGTACCTAAACAATTTTTCATTGCTAATGGTTCTATTAGTAAAATGAATAATATTTGTAGTAAATGAAAAAAATTAATACTGTAGATTAAAATTTTAGGATTGTACTGCATGTCTGTTCTCATTGCTGTGAACAATTTTTATGAGATACAATACCAAAAGTTCAGCCAGCTCAGGAGGGGTTACTTGAAATGAATTATCAAGAGTTAAGCACGATCATTTTAAAGATATAACCTTTCTAAAATTAATGGATTGTTTCAGGAAGTAGTTGTACCTGGAATAGATCCACTGATATTAGCTAGAACTGCTTTGAATTTCACTGATTTCAGTGAATCCATTGTAATGTCTGATCTTATGCATGCTTACTTAGAAGTAGGCCTTTAAGTTTAATAGTTTGTACTACTATGTACAGAACTGAAAATGTTTTAACTACTTATCCAGGGCTATTATGAAAGCTAGTTTGGTGTGGTGGTTAAGACTTGCAGGCTAAAAACTGGGAGACTGTTAGTTTAGTCCCACTTTAGGCAAAAAGCCTGGTGAGCAATCTTGGGTCACTTTTCTGAGACTTAGGAAGGAGGTAATGGCAAACAACTTCTGAAAAAAAACATGCCAAGAAAACTGCAGGGACTTGTGCAGGCCATTTCTCTGAGAATCAAACACACTTCAAGGAAGGGAAAAAAAATCTGAGTTGAAAAAATCTGAATGATTACAAGATGGCAAGAAAAAGATACTGAAAATCTTAAGTGCTTACAGCCCAGATCTGGTACCTCTAGCTTAAATTTCACTGAATCAATTCCACTTATTTACTTACTTTTTTGAGAAAGCTCTAAGCATGCCATGGGAACTGAATGTCTGACAGTGAAGGTAAAAATGTAATTATAATATTAATAACGCTTTTACATTTATCTCATATATTTTGTATCATATTTGCTTTCAGAATATGAAATAAGGTTGCTGCTGTTTTTTACTTCTAGTTAATGCAAACTGTCAAAACATACATTTTCATGTATTTTTTTTTTAAATCCCAGATCCCGTGCAGGGCTGAAGTTTTGTTACATTGTTCTAAATAATGCCTCTGATGCTTACTTATTAAATAAAATATTCATACTTTATGGACTTATATTGTTCTTGTACTTTTATCTGTGGGTTTGGGATAGGTGATGGAAGAGAAATCCTGTTCATTCAAATAAGCAACAGGTTACAGTTCCATATTCTAAAACTGTTACACAAATTTAATACCCAGGATTTTAGTTTATATATTTATCCTCTGCAAAGCCAAGCAATATTTCATATTTACTAAACAAGCAAGCATATATATTAATAAATCACTATTAAGCTGTAAATGACTTTAAAGGAATTTTAAGAAATTGTTTTGGAGATTTTTCCTGAATACTGTTAAGGGGATATTATCTAGATTTTGATAAATGCCTTTGTAGAGATAGTCCTTGACTTACAACCACAATTGAGCCCCAAATTGATGTTGCCAAATGAAACATTTAATTGAATTTTGCCCCATTTTACGACCTTTTTGCCACAGTCATTAAGTGAAACACTAAAGTTAAATTAGTAGCAGGGTTGCTAAGTGAATCTGGCTTTCCCATTGACTGTTTGTAGGAAGTTGCAAAAGGTAATCACATGACCCTGGGACACTGCAACCATCTTAAATATGAATTAGTTGCCAAATATCCAAATTTTGATCACATGACTATGGGGATGGTGCAATGGTCATAAGTATGAAAACGTAACTTTTTCGGAGGCTGTGTAACTTTGAATGGTCACTAAATGAACTGTTGTAAATCAACGACTATCTATATTTGTTGCTGACTACCTATACCGTAATTCCTCAGAAGGGCTCATTGTTCATGAATAATGAGTGTTTTTTTAAAAATCTGTTATTAAAGACTGGGAAGATTATAGGAAGAAGCCAAAATTAAATAGTTAAGCCAGTGGAAAGTTACAGTGATATACTGTAGGATTTTATAATGGGAATGATTTGCTTTAAAGATAGAAATGGAATGTAATTGTACAACTTCAACCTTAATCTACATTTTCTCTCTCTGAAAGAGATTATAAAAAGTATTTAAGACTAAAACAGGCAAAAGATCTGGAAAAATATGAACTTTACAAAGGAGAAGCGAAGTGCTATGAAGACAACAGGCTAAAGAAACTTTATGTCTGAGTTTGATCTAAAGGAATGAGGAGATAGGAAGGCTGCTACACTCCCGTTATCTGAAAAAAAATCCTAAAAATATATGGAATGCAGACAAGTGCTTTTGAGTTTATTTTATTTACATCCAAACTTCCAAGTTATCTATGACATTTGCACCAATTCCAATTTCAACTTTCATTTCTAGAATACTTTTTCACTACTATGTAAAATTCAAATGAAGAGTATAAAATAGCTTGATTGTTATTTAAAAAGAAGTGGTTCTATATTTCAGTTTATCTGTCCTCATTTATTTTTGTTCTGAATTTAGCTGAAAAAGTGTTTAGTGGCTAATATAAAATGAATAATATTCAAATCCCCTCTACCAAAAAGGCTTACTATATGAAGATGAATGTGCCATGATGGCGCAGTGGTTAGAGTGCAGTACTGCAGGCTACTTCTGCTGACTGCCGGCTGCCTTCAATTTGGCAGTTCAAATCTCACCAGGCTCAAGGTTGACTCAGCCTTCCATTCTTCCGAGGTGGGTAAAATGAGGAC
>JANHFL010005230.1:71108-84074 GCA_032468155.1 Oxyrhabdium leporinum
TTCCTTTTGTCAGCAGGTGGCACTCTTTCATTAATTTCCAGTATTAGTCTTTTCCAAGTTCCCAATCTTTTAAACTTAAAAAAAAAAATCGTATCAGCTTTAAATAAATAGTCCAAATTTTTGAAAGTTAATGCCCAGCTCAGCCTTTATCCAGCTTAAACTGCAGCTTTCCTTGTTTTAATAGATTTCCGTCTTTTCTGGCTTCCTCCGTTTATATTTATATTTATTTCTTATATTTCCAAATGTATATAAAACGCAGCTAATTCAGAAATTGTGGATCCTTTTACTAATTCTTTTGGGGTTTCAAATGAGATAAAACGTTCATTCTCAGCCAGTTCTAGACACCGTTCACCTACTTCACTCCTGCACAGTCTAGGGCGTCCCGGCTGTTTCCGATTTCATGGTGGCCATTTCGGCTGCTGCTGATTCCTGTCTTCGGATGACGGGAATTTTCCTAGTCAGGGAGGGGAGATGCAGCTCTGCTCGACCTGCCAGGTACTCCCCTTTACTTTACTACCCCTACAGGGTGGCTATGGCTCCTTTCGGAGCCCTCCAACAAGGAAAGCTGTGGGGGACGGACGGACTGCGGAGCTCGCAATCCTTGCTCCCGACGCCACCAGAAGAGCAACTGAAGTCGATTTATATTCTGTTTCACCACCAGCATAGAATTCAAGCAAATATGCCTGAGGTTCACTGGTTACTCTCAATCAAAGAATTCAGCTGACCTATTTAGTTTTAGCAAGGAGCCTGGTTTATGTGAATTTAGAAGAATATAAATATACCTCTGTGGGCAAAGCCCATCTTGGTCCTGCATTTTCTTTCCCGTAATAGACAACTAGCACCCTCTCAGGTCTGTTTACAAATTGTGTTAGTCATGTCTTCCTTCAACTGCCTTTTTTTATTTTCTCAAAAATCCTAGATGTTTAAAAACTCCAGTCTTTTTGATTGCCTACTTCTGCACCTTTTCAGACTCTGTTACAGGTAGTCCTTGACTTACAACAGTTCATTAGTGACCGTTCAAAGATACAACAGCACTGGAAAAAAAGCGACTTATGGTCATTTTTCACTCTTACAACTATTGCAGCATCTCCATGGTCATATGATCAAAATTCAGATGCTTAGCAACTGACTCGTACTTACAACGGTCGCAGTGTCCTGGTGTCCTGTGATCACTTTTTCTGACCTTCTAATAAGGAAATTCAATGGGGAAGCCAGATTCACTTAAAAACTGTGTTACTAACTTAATACCTGCACTGATTCACTTAACAACAGTGGCAAGCAAGGTTGTAAAATGGGGCACAACTCACTTAATAAATGTCTCATTTAGCAACTGAAATGTTGGGCTCAACTGTAGTCATAAGTTGATAACGATATTTATATCCTTTTTTAAATGTGGCAACCAAAATTGTACATCTACATGCAGAAGTGCCATAGACTTATATGAGAGAGATGTAGAGAAAGAATATACAATGAATATAACAAAAAGCAGATAATACAGTGTTTTATGCAATGCTTTTCAAATGTAAGAGGGATTAAAATCATGTTTTCAATTTTATTCAATTATCCTCCCTTCATTTTTATAAGTATTTTATAAGTAATTACAAGTGTTTTGTGTTAGGTAGACTTACTTGCTATCTGCTTTTTTTTTTTTGAAATTTGAGAGTTTTTCAGAATTATTTTGTAAGATTTTAAATAGCATGGACAAGTAAATTTATGTTAAAAGTTCTTGTTTGTTGTTTTAGGCTTTGTCGGAGAGTGTCACATCTATCCAAGGTGGCTGTGTTGGAAAAGAGGGCTATGATGAGATTGTAACGTCAACATTTTCAGGTTAATTTTACTTTTACTTTTAGAGTTTTTCAGTTTAATTTCAATTTAAGAAGAATAAAATAATATTTAAAAAAACAGTTGTTACATATATTGCCTAACTCTTTTTGGGAAACCTGTTCAGTCAGTTCATTGTAAATTCATTTTGACTGTGTTTAGACTAGATTCTTTGTTTGGGAATTTTTCTTTCACACTATAACTCCTATAGTTGAGAAATATTTGTAGGTCTCCCTGCATTTACTACAGATGTGAGATATCTCCACAGGTCCTCAAAAATATTTCAGTCTGATTACTGTGAAGTTCAAAATTTCAAAATCTTGTTTTTCTTTTCTCCATTGTTTTGCCAGTATGTTAGTTCGCTATTTTGCTTAAATGTCTAATCTCTTTTCAACTTCAATTTCTTCAGTGACTTGGAGCATTAACTTTTAGGATATGGTGACTTTCCAAAACATGTTTACCATCTTCAAATGTGTTACGTAGTTTGTGGCTAAAAAGTTCAATTTTTACAATATTTCATCAGTCCAGAGCACTTTGTTCCCATAGTGTCAGGCTTACAAAGGTTTTCTTTTGCCTACTTTAGATGACTTTCATAGAAATCATAGAAAAAGTTTATTCTGGCAACTTTGCCATGCAGATCATTGTTAGACCATATAAGAAGCACTATATGATGGACCTTTTCTGAAGGACTTTTTCAGTAATGTGAGAGTTCTGTTTGTAGAATGTTTCGGGACCAGTTCTAGCAGATGTTTTCTTCATCTTCCAGTCTTGAATTTCTACGGTTCCATGTAACTTCCAATTCTTAACAATGCTTCTTATCCGGCATATGACTTGTGGTGATGCGGGTAGCATCATATTAATAAATAAATAAAATAAAACATAGCTAGCTGGCAAAATGTACAGTTTTTTAAACTTATGGATTCATAGAGTTTGAGTAGAAATACCTAAAGTTTTGCATAACAATAGGAATCTGAAATCTAAAAATATATTTATCTTTTAGGATGGGTGTCTGGATTAACTACAGAACCTATTCACGGAGAATGTGGATTAGATGAATTAAAAATGACTCATGAAATGCAGAATAAAGTTTTGTCCTTAAGGTAATGTAACAAGTTTGTGAAACTGCAAAACTGATACTGAGGTAATAATTTTGCCTTAAATGTGGCACACATTTTGAGTTGTTTTATGTCAGTGCAATCTAATTATATACTTGCTACTTAGTTGCCTTGTAAATGGCCAGCCAAATGTTTGTGATAATTGTTATTAAACGTTCAATAATTGTTGTGCATCACTTTATTTTTTTGTAAACTCTCCTGCAGGGGACTCTTTATGCTTTTTGAGAATAAAATAGATTTTATAACTCACTTTATCTATTTGGTAATATTTAATGCCCTACACAATCAATACAAGTTAAATTAACATAGTTATGAAGTTATTATGCATATCATAACCAGATTTGCTACCTGTCATATATCTGGCTTAATTTCCTAGTTTAACATTAGGTCAGAATTCCCCAGTTTAAATATAGTGCAAACACAGCCTAGTATATCCTTGTGCATCCTAGCACAATTGCAAATTCCTGCCAGCTTTCTCTCTGACTTGGTTGTTGGAACCATGGGATTTGGCAACTGGTGTTATAGGGGTTGTCAGTGCTAAGTGATATTTGTGCTGCATTGTTTGCCAATGGAAATTCAGATCACAATTGCCATTATAAGTTGAGGACTAAATAAATGGTGACTTTGATGTATTATTTTTTACCTCCGATTTCAATTACAGTATTGTTTTTAATGCATTTTAGTTTTTATTTTACTCCTCTTTTCTGGATGGGGTACAATGAAGTCTAAAACAATGAATTTAAAATAATAATTGAAATAAATAATTAGAAAACAGAACATCAAAGTCACCATTTATTTAGAATCAACATGCAGTAATAGTGTTTTGGACAATTTTAAAGACTTTTAAGTAAGCACAGGCCGAGAATATTCCATAAAATGGTGACCACCAAAAAAAGTTGTTTCTCTGGCTCACACCTCAAAAATGGATCTCATAAAGAGGGGATAAAGGAGAAACTGCAGTAGACTGTCTCTAAATTACTTGATCAGCCAAGCAGATTCAATGTTATAGTTGGAATTGCTGAAATTACCATAGGATCAGATTGTAGTTTAAAATAAAGTTGCTATAAGAAGTTATGAGGTTTTCAGTAGGCTACTGAATTAAACAGATGTTTTTTTAATAGCACTTTTATTTGTACACATCCTTTTGAGCATTGCATATAATTTAATATTAGTCTGACCTAATATTAGGAAAATATAATTCCAGCATTTAAAATCTATTATATATTTCTAGGACAGAATTCTGCTGCTTATCATTTAATATTAATGGATTGATTTCCATTATTATGGCCCATCGCACAGTCAGCCAGATGTTCAGACTGGATTTGGCATTTTTGTCTACCTATTGTGTCCTTTCCAAGGCCTGGAAAAGGCAGATGTGGATGTTTGATGATATTATTTGTTAAATTTATTTGTCGCTTATCTCTTCGTGGAGCTATTCTAGGCAGCTTTATTCTAAGTGGCACCATTTTACCTTGTCTCTGTCTTCTTGTTCTTTCTCCCTTTCTCATGCACGTAAACATGCATACGTGCACAAATATATAGTAATTTTATGTTTGCTAATTATTGTGTTGTCACAGGAATGAATTGGAACAGTTACAGATGAAAGTACTTCAAGAACGTGAAAAATACCAGCAGTCATCTCAGTCTAGCACTGCTATTTCAGCAGTCCCAACATTCAGTATAAATGATAAATTTGCATTAAACAAAGATGATGCCAGCTACAGCCTTGTTTTAGAAGTCCAGGCAGCGATTGATATTGTCTTGTTACAGGTGAGAGTGTTTATAGAAACTTAGTATGTCTTCGCAACTGGATACTTGTTTATCTTTAAAGAAGATGAATTCCTAATATTATCCAATTTTTCTCTGAGGGTTATACTTGGATGGAATTAGGACAGATACGTATTCTGACAAAAATTAAAATATAGAAAATCAGATTGAAATGTATAGTTTTTTTCCCGAGTTCAAAAATTTTATTAGCTTATCAGAGTATAAAATACAAAAGAAAATAAAAATAATGGGAACTAGGGAATGGGAAAGGGAAAAAGAAAAGTGTGGGATAGATAGGAGAAAAAAGTGTTGATTTCTGACTCTTTTTAGCACAACAGAAGATAATAACAATACAACCTCACCTTTTTACTTTTATACAATAATATATACTAGCCATTTCTAAACAAAAATATCTCATCAGCAAAACCAAAGTCAGTTTCGTTTTTTTCATCACAAGCACAAAATCCAGATGCAGTTTCCTAATACAAACAATTATAGATATATTGTTTTTTTGAATAAAGGAATCAGTTTAAGTATCCTTCCTTTTTTTCTTTGTCATGAAAAATATATATTTCTATTTGCACTTATTAATCTTTATATATTACTATAATTTATATTAGCAAAATTTACTGTACTTTTTCAGATTCTTTAAACTTAAAGAAAAAATACTTTTTACATCCATTTTAAAACAACTTTTCTTTAAAAGTATTTATAAAATCAATAAATTCTTATAAGTCACTCCTTTCAACATAAAATAAAATCTTTTTTTCTTCTCTGGGATGTTTATCAAGTAATTATAAACTTCTTTTTTTCTCAAGCAATTCTCAACATTGTTAGTATCCATGAAGAAAATGTCCCAAACTTGTCTTCTTGAAAATTGCAAATTTTTTTGGAACTCTTCTTTCAGTTGTGCTGGGACACTTAAAACCATCATCATAATAACACTTGGTGTCAGATTTGTATTTCAAAGTTGTAATTGCATCTTTTGCATTATTAGCTACTTGTGAAATTATCTCAGTGGTTTGATAACTTTCTATACATAATTGCATCTCTGAAGTAGTTTGAGTAGTTTTTATAATATCCTTAGAATATAATTGAATAAAGTGAAGAGTTTTATTTAATAATTTTTCAAGCACATCTCTAATGATTTGCTCAAATCCCCGCTCTATCTTCTTAACTTCCTCTTAATTTTTTAAATAAGTCATTTAAGAATTGCTGGCCAATCAGAGTTCATAAAAATTAGAAAGTTTTAACCAACCACAGTAAAGCAAACCAAGCTACAAATTACTTTAAAATAGTAAAATAAAACCACAACTTTCTACCCTTATGTTTCTCCATCAAAGTTAAAAAAAGATACTCCATGCTTTAGCTTGCCTTCAGCAACTCTGTTTCTTGTTTTAACGATAAAAAGTCCTCAAAACGGCTGAGATCTTCAAAAAGGAGTAGTAGGTTATGGCTGAAGAGAGCCTCTTTTCATTTAATAAAGATAATAATCCCTAAAAGAGATTAAGAAATGAAAGGCACAACTTATTGTCCATTTGAAAAATAAATTCCAAAACAGCTTTTTCAACAACTAAGTGGTTGCAGCCGTACCTGCCAGCTGAGCAACTCACCAGCTCACTCTGAAGCACAACTCCTGAAGCTACATACAGACCGCTACTGTATAGAGAATTTTGTGGAGTGATTCTAGGACTCTCCCTACCTAAATTAAAGGATTGCTGGTATTCCTTTTATTAGTAAGTTGAAAAAGTGACCATCTAGAAAAACCCTTTCAGGGAACTCTCCCTGGATATATTGTCAGATGGACATGTCACCAGACGTCCTGAAATGGATAGATTTAAACTGATACTGTGTTATTAAATCCTATCTCACTTAACTGATACACTTAACTTTGAATATTTTCCTTCAGTTTCAGACCTGCTTAACGAACATATTCTCATGAATCCATACTTTATTTTAAGAGACAAACAGAAAAAAACATACATTATTTTAAGAGAATAATGAAGTGAGTGCCAGATTTTAAATAATACTTGCAGGAATAAGGATTAATCAATCACATGTGACATGGGTTTCTTTTAATGTCTTTTTTTTCTTTCCTTTCTGACAGTTTGTTATGCTCTTGTAGTGAAAAAGTGTATATATTGTAATGTACATAACTGTTAAGTCACATCAGATACTAATTACTTCATGGAATCAGTATCTATTAATAATGTTTAATACATTGAAATATTTAACATAACTGATACAATTAAAAAAAGCAAAGTGTGAAACAAGCTTAGGAGTAGCTCCTTTTTTAGAAAATGACATTTTAAAGTTTTTACAAGAATCTTAATTATTATATAAAGAGACAATTGAACTACCTATATATTCAACTGTCATTTGCTACTATTTGTCACCATAGTGTGATGTTCCTATAGACCTAAAGGATGTGGATAAAAATTCAGCTGTCGTCAGTTTTACCGACTGTGAATCTGAGGTAAGTGCAATTGCTATAGATCAGTTTAATTCAGTGAAGTTAACTGGATTTTGGCTTTCAAATCTACTTAAAAGTAAAGTTGTTAATCAATTTGAATAAATTTTGTTTTTAATAAGAATGCTTTTAAGGAACATAACAGTTATTGAGTTATTATTAACTTATTAAATTTCTTCTTTTAAAAAGAAAATTGGTGTTGCTAAATGTTCTCAAGTTCTTTGATAGTTAACAAAATTTAAATTGACTTTTTAATGTTTATACTAAATGTTTATCTTCATAGTAGAACAATTTTGAGTCTCTATTCTAGTTTCTAAATTTACTGTTCCAACTAAATTTTTTACAGCCAAATGGTAACTTCCTCCTTGCTACTTATCGTTGTCAAGTACATACCACCCGAATAGAACTTAAGGTAATGATTTAAACAAGATAACTGACTCTATTACAAAACTGCAAATTTCAAAGCATATTCAGAACAGAGCAGCAGTAATCCTCAAAAATAGAGATGAGAAGTTATATTTATGTACTAATTCCTGAACTTACGTACTAATTTTCAAATATGCAACATTAATGTGACATAAGTAGATGCCATGCATAAAAATGATCTGTAAGTTGACTTTTGAAAGTTAACCCTATTTTATTCAAATGGAATTAATTGTCATCTTCCAATTTTCAAATAACTAGTTCTTTTGTGGAGGCTTATTGGCTTAATACAGACTGCTTGAATTCAGTAGTTCTTAGATCTTTTTTTTTGTACATCTAAATGAAATACTTTTCAAGACGGAGTTGTGTTGATATCAGTTTCAATATATAGTCAGTAACGAATTAGATGAAAACTAGTTAAAGTAGAATGATATAATTATTTCATTGAAAGATGAAATGTTTTAAATAATACGCAAAGTTTAAAACTATTGGAATAGAACTCCAAAAATGTATAAATTCATGAAATAGAATATAATAAGAAAAAATTAAGGTACACTATAATTGTATCTAAAGATCATATACTTTTTTCACTTTTTTAGTAAAAATATAAATTTTAAAAATCTTTTTGAAAATAGTATAACGTGATATGCATGCACTTTGTCAATCTAATACTGTAGTGTGATCATAGTATATGTATCAGTATAGTTTCAGGCATTTTTTTCAAATAGGCACAATGTAGCACTATACAAAGAATATGCAAGGAATTTTTCACATATTAATTTAATATAGCAGTTGAAACACACTCTAAATATGACATGGTAGTCTTTAAGCACTGTTTAGTGAAATCTTAAATTAGGATTAATGTAATTTCCAATGAGTTCATTGAGACTTTTAATTTCTAAATAGTCAGAATAGAATTGTAGCTGGTGAATTGCTATCCTTGGTTACAAGCTTTAAAATATAATGAATATCATCAAATAATGACATTATATGAATATTCTAAACTATTTTTAGATTGATTTTTTTATATACAACTACAAGTTTTGGATGTTAAGATAAATTCAGATACATTTATACTCTGTGTTCGTTGAACAGATTCTATCAATTGAAGGTCGTTATGGAACTCTGCAAGCATATGTCATTCCAAGAGTTCAGCCCAAAACTTCTCAAGTTCGGCAGTATCAGATTAAGCCTCTGTCACTTCATCAGAGAACACATTGCCTTGACCATGATAGGTATTGTTTTGAAGTTGTTGCACTTTGACTCTAAACTGCAAGTTAGTTTGAATAAGGGTATTGAACTGAAGACTTTTGAAAGATGTTATAATTTAAAATCTTTACTAAAAAAACCCTATTGATTTTAATTTAAGTTATTCTGCATAAATGTGCTTAGCCTCCAAATGTACAATTACAGGCACTATTCTTATCTCATTCTGGCACCAAAAGCAATTTTCTGAGGCAATGACTTGAATGACTTCTTACATCTGTCCTTGTGAATGAAGCAGACTTTTCTTTTAATGATTTTGAAGATCTTAATCTGTATTTGTTTTATTTTCTTGTTATCCAGACCCATGAATACATTGACTCTCAAAGGACAGTTCAGTTTTGCTGAAGTTCATTCCTGGATTGTATTTTGTTTGCCTGAAGTTCCTGAAAAGACACCAGTGGGGGAGAGTGTCAGTTTCTACTTTCAGAACACTTTTTTGGATACTCAGCTTGAATGTACTTACAGGTAAAATGAAACAACTATTGAAACAAACTATCTTTTTAAAAGGAAGTATGCTTCAATCCTAAACAGATGAATTAAAAATTTTGAAATTTATTTAAAACTTTTCAGTTGGGAAATATTTAAATTAGGGAAAAAACTATTTAATTAATGTTAACCAACTCATAAAAATATTTTAAAGTATTAGTTGTGCTGTTTAGAGTTATAATAATTCTCCAAGAATTTTTATTTTAAATGGGTATTATATTGTTTATTTAGGAAAGGTGAAGGTTATTTCAAATCTGATAATATATCCACAATATCCATTCTCAAGGATGTACTCTCTAAAGAAGCCACTAAAAGGAAAATTAACCTCAATATATCATGTGGTAAGGATTCATTTTTACATTTTATGATTTCATTCTGTACATAAAATATATACTAGTAGCTGTTGAGTTTTTTCTTGTTGGGTCATCTTTTAGATATGGATGAAGCATCTGTGAATCATACATTAAACCTTATCCATCCAAAATTAGAGTACCAGTTGATGTTGGCTAAAAAAGTTGAACTAATAGATGCTTTAAAAGTAAGTCTTTAATAGATTATTTGATAGTTTTGCTTGTTTGTTGTGTAATTTTTTCTGTTGTATTACATGTTCATTAATTGTTTTCAAAACTATAGGAATTATCTATTTGATAGATTTATATGCCATCCAATAGCTTTCGACAACTTATAAAAATTATAATCAGATAATAGATTAAACAATGTATTGTTGATAAGGTATAGTTTGATCATTCCTTAAACTGGAATATCAAATGGGTCTGTTCTGTTCCAGCATCAGTTTGTTTCAGGGTAGGTGTTCTCCTGGGGAAAAACCATTAATATGAAACTAGTCATGATATCTGAGAATTCAAAAAATTAGAATTCAGTCTGTGCTATTGCTATATATTATAATATATATTATCTATAATGCATTTATCTGGATTCTTAATTGCATCCATATGTGTATAACCTTCTAATTATTGCATATTTTAGTTAAACTTCTTTAATTGTCTTAACATTTTATTATCTGATTAAGGAATTGCAGGCTCATGAAGGTAACATGGATTTCCTGATTCCAGAATACCGCAATATTTTGGAAGAGTCAGATCAGTTGCTCATAGAACACAAGAAACAGCCAACATCTCTTGAAAGACTTTATGGTTGGTTCATTAATTTTTTCTACTATTACTCTTGTTCTAGCAGTGATGGCCACTGGGAAAACAAATGTGTTATTCTTGCTGAATATTTGTTTCCCTTTGATGAAAGATGTTTTAGCCTTTAAAAATGAAAAACACATAATGCAAATTGTTTTATGTTAAAGGCAAGGATGGAAATAGTTAAGTGGTGAATATTATATATAGAAGTGCTTTATATTTAATAGAAAAAATATTTGTAATTATAATTTAATGCATTAAAAATTAATATAGATAGTTTGAAATATTCCAGACCTAGGTATCACTGTTTGTTTCTATGCTTGGAACAAGTCTTCCTAGTGTCTTTGGACATATTGAATACTGTAAGTAGAAGATACATGTGTAATGAGCTAGTTATATATTTAATATAAATATACATGAAAGCTGACTACACAGTAAAACACAGAAATGTGAAAATATTGGGTAGAATGCATTATGTTGAAGAAAATGTTAAACCAGATTTCTTTCATTCTATATTGTTTGTTAAGATTTCTGATCTACAACTATATTTCATTCAGCTTATTCCACATGACCTATATTTTATAGATCATTTATAAAATTAATACCTCCCATGGATTCTGTTCTTTATTAAACATTTGCACTAGTACATGAAATTATTGTTTTCTAATTTTGATCAATTAATGTTTTGTATATTTTATTTTTCAGGTATGATTACTGATTTGTTCATAGACAAATTTAAGTTCAAAGGTACAAATGTGAAAACCAAAGTTCCTCTGCTCCTGGAAATTTTAGGAAGCTATGATCAAAATACATTACTTGCATTTTTTGATAGTGCTACCTGAACTACAAGAACTGAAAAAGCAATGAAATTTTTTTAAGAAGATATCAAGATGCAAATGAAGAAAACTGGTGTTTCATTTACATGTTTATATATATTACAGTGCTTTTATTTCTATTGAATTATTGTGTTGTGTTCTGTGATATCATGTAGGAGGGATAATTCTAAACTGCCAGTTGCCATCATGAGGCTTGAGGAGATAATGGCATATTTATTAATATCAAGATTCTTTACTTTTAGTGTATAAAGTAACACATAAAATGGTTGTTCTGCTCCCATGCCTTATAAAATGGATTACCTCTGAATTGTTTTCCATGGTTGCAATTTACTGTTAAATACCAAACTTCCTGGAAGGGAGTTTGGTGAGAGATTATAAAATCTGCCATGTGTGATCACTACTTAAAGAGGCAGAGCCAGGCAGACTATACCTTAGCCATTGGAAAAAACTCTTTTATACTGTTGGAAGAAATATCCATCTGGTTCAGTTCCAAGTGGAGAGAAAGACACTGGAAACATGGAGGCAGATTAGAAAGATGGCTTATTGATGAACAGGACCACATGGATTTGGGGTCCTAGGCAGCGAAACACATGGAGTGGACAGTGAGGGTTATTCATACCCTCTCTGGGTTTTGAACTTGAGCTTCCTGTTCCTGTGGCAAGAACATGTATTCTATTAGTTGCTGTCGGGGCGTAACTAATTTTGTAGGTTATCTGAGTCAAGGTTGGTTGAATCTTGCTGATGCAATGAAGGAGTTTGTTGGCAATTCCTATTGTGGCTGAATGGCTTTGCCCTGAAGGATAATCCCATCATCCTGGAGTCGAAGGTCTTTTATAGATAGACTGGCTTTCTAAATGGGCACCAAATATCTGCTGGGGGCAGGGAACTGTTTTCTGTCTTTAAAACATGTTTCTTCTTTTATCATCCAGGGAAATTCTGCCTTTTTAATATTTTCTAAAATATTTCATTTTTCTGGGAGGGGAGTGGCTTCCCACAATACTTTCTCCTTCAGCCCAAATTATAACAGGTAAAAGCATTTTTGCTGAAGCTGCTAAGGATTCACTTAGGTACAGATGAAAGTTGGATAAATTTAAAGTGAAGTCCCAAAAATACTAGTCCAGACTTTTCCATACAGTACTACGGTACGATGTGATAAAAAAATTAAATATTTTTCCAATGATGGCTGAGTCATGTCACCAGGCAATTTTTCTTTTTTATGCATGGTAGAAACTCCACAAAGCCCTGGCCACTACACCTATGGTTAAAATATGGTTTCGTGGTTGGAGAAGGAATAAATTGCTCAGCTTGTTAATATCTGGTTTTCAATATTGTGTATTTTTGAGGTTTGATGGCTAATAACACCACTTTTTTTTAATAACACCATGTAATAAAATTAAAGTAATGGTGCAAAGAGTTGACTGGTCACCCAGAAAGCGATGTAAAATTGCATTATTAAGTGAACAAGGCTACAGTTATAAAGAAATTAGAAGAAAAATTGGTGGAAACTTAACCAAAAATGGCATTTCTAAGTTTTTGAAGAGGTATAAGGAGACTCAGTCATTACAAAACCACACTGGTAAAGGCAGGAAAAGGTGCACAACAGCAAGTGATGATAGAAGAATTAAGAGACTGTG
>JANHFL010005232.1:1682-22716 GCA_032468155.1 Oxyrhabdium leporinum
CCCCCCCCCCCACTGAAGTGTTCAAGAAACCCACACAGATGTACTGAAGATCAAAGTCTCTGCCTAAAACCCGATTGTATATGGTTTACTCGCTTTGGAAAATTTCAGTTTCCATGACTGTGGATCTTTGGCGCTCGAGCTTAATATTACAATACTGCCTAAGGCTCAACAATTCGACTTTGAAGCATACAAATGCAAAAGTCAGTTTCCTCTGCTACTCCCAGTGAAATTTTTCTGTATTTCCAGGATTTGTTCACGAGAAAGATAAGCTGCCAAGATGTACACCTGCTTCATTGCTCAGAATTATTAAGCACAAGATGAATTGTTTTACGGTAGGCGTTGGTTAGGAATGAAATTGTTCTAATGAATGGTCAATTCTGATCTGGATGAAAGCTGGCCTTTAACGGCGGCAAGTTTAAGGCGCAGCGCTTCTGTTGAATGCCAACCCTGTGCTATTAGTATTAGATTAATATCATGATTATTTTTTTTTAAATTGCATTTTCTGGAAAAGAAGATAGAAGAAGATATTTCAGCCCTGCCTCTGTGCACCGATCTATCATAGCTTAATAAAGATGCTGTTGTACTGATCACCAGCTGGCTTCCCAAAAAATTTGTGGCCCGGTTTGTCTATAAAACCGTCTTGTGGTTCAGGACCTGAATAACTGCAGGACCATCTCTCTCCGCTCTCTCCCCATCCTACAGTTCCAACCACTTGCCATATCATGAGAGGTCTTGTATATCATCATCATCTTTTAATGACCCCGTAATCCCTTGCGGGGTGGAATCTGGGCAACTGAATGGAGCTAGCAGAGTGTTTTAATGGCCGGATGTCCTTCCTGTCGCCAGTGAGGAGTTTTGTTCAGCAGATCTATTCTCAGTGTGTCCAGAGAGAGAAATATCTGCCTCTACTTTTGATCGAACTCACCGCCTCCTGATTGGGAGGCGAGAGCTCCACTTCTAGGCCACAGCACCACTCCTATGAGAGGTCTCGTATATGCAGTACCCAAATCTTTGAAAATATTGCTCAACTGTGAATTATATATACTTGAGCCAGGGGAAAATAAGATAATCATGTGATTCAGATCCCTTTGAATTGTTCTTTTGAGATATATCTATCTCAAAAAATGTCAAAAATCATGATCAGGTGACAGTGGGATGCTGCAAATGGACAAAAAGATGAGCTGATTGCTAAGTGCCCAAAATGCAAACGTGTGTGTGTGTGTGTGTGTGTGTGTGTGTGTGTGTGTGTGTGTGTGTAGCAACCAGGAACCACTGTATCTTCAAACGGTCACTAAGGTACCAGTTATAACTCGAGGATCACCTGTTCTTACAGACATAGCTTACAAAAGGATAGTTATCCTTTGTTGAAACTGTTTTGTCGAACTCCATAAATGTTTAAAAAGCCCTTCTATGTATATTATTTCTTGATGTGGCATTGCCTATTTTGCCCTCTTTTCTTCTGTTATTGTTTCATTCTTTTTCTCTTTGTTCTTTTTTTTTATTTACTAAAGAAACTTTTAAAAGAACGAATGGACAGATGGATGAATTGTAGAAAGCCATCACTGTACCAAATCCAAAGCTGAAGTAGAGAAATTAAAAACAAAAACCAAACCCCATCTCGGGGCATTTCCTAAATCTTATACTTTCTATCAACCAGGGAGAAAGCTCTCAACAATAGGAAATCTCCATCTCAGTTCCCTTCAAGAGAGCAAGACAACTGCATCCGTGCATTTTATTACTTTTTTTTCTCTTTTTTTACTGCCAAATCAAACTTACCTTGATGATGACCTTCCCTTTCAACTGAGTTGGGGATGGGAGCTGATCAGCACTGGCTTCCACAGGCTTTGCTAAAAGTTGGTCTCCAAACACTTCCCGGAACACTTTTGCTATGTGACGCTGTTGCTCCACGCTGCAATGCTCTTCAATTGACAAGATCACTGGGTACCTTCAGAAAAAGAGAGAAATACTCACAAAGAGGGTAATAAGATTTCCCTTGGAATACATCATAACTGTGGTAGGCTAGAGTTTAAAGTAAAGGCTGTGGAGATTCTCAATCATCCAGGTCAAAGGACTTGGCTTTTACCAACAGGCAACTGGACTTGCTCAGTTTTTTTTCCTCTGGAAACATTTTGCTTCTCACCCAAGAAATGAGAAGCCAAATCCAAATCCAAAGTGTTTTCAAAGAAAAAATGACCCAAGAAAGTCTGTTGCCTTTTGGAAAAAAAAAAGCATCTTTGGGTTTAGCTTAGTGTTTCTCAACCTTCGCCAATTTAAAATGGGTGGACTTCAACTCCCAGAATTCTCCACCTGGCATGGCTGGCTGGAGAATTCTGGGAGTTGAAGCCCACCCGTCTTAAAGTTGTCAAGAGCGAGGAAGATTGGTTCAGCCGTTATAAGAATAGGCCCCGCAAACCTTGAGTCTATAGCTAATCAACTTGGAAAGAGCTCCGGAATGTGAATTAATTCTGCTTTATTTTAAGACTATATCAACAGAATCTTGCAAAGCATACAAAAATGAAATGCCGTTTTCCATGTTACCAAGGGGAACTACCTACAAATTTCCTGCTGTCTCTTTTACAGCCTGGTCAGATAAGGATGTTCCTTTCTGGATTTCTTTCTCTGCCTGTTATGCAGCTGTGGGCTAGGTACTTTCTTATCCAATCCCAGGCAGCATCTCTTTCAGGTCAATTGAAGAAATATGGTAGGTGGGCTTTGAATCTGTTTGTACATTTGACAGTTCTTTACTAACAGAGCCAGTAAATTGTTCATAATTGGCCACTTATCTATTTGCAATTAAATTTAATCTTCCACTGTGGCCCAGAGGAAATCAGCTAAAGCTTTTCTACCAAATCAAGTAAGTTTATTTGTTTATTTAGTGTACGGCATCTACACACGTCATGCAAACATTGCTAATAAATACAATGCTAATAACACACACTGTACATACAAATACAAATATAAGTTTAAATAAAGCATCAGCAAATACACACAAAGACATATAGATAGAAAGAATGCAGCAGTACAATAGACGAGATAAAACATTAAAATAAAACTATGATAAAATCACCATAATACAGTACCATAGCGTTGCAATAGGATAGATGTTATAATTAATTAATTATAATTAAGGAAGTTACTTAAGGTGATTGACAATAGCCAGGAGGTCACCTTGGATTCTGCAAGTAGGAATTTTCTAGTCTCTTCTAGTCTGTAAAAAAATGTTTTAAATGCCAAACATGCTTGAAAAGTTTAACAAAAAAGAGGGGAATAGTGGAATTTAAAATATTATATTTATTTTTTCAGCAGAAAATTCTGAAAAGCATTACTCTGTGGGTAATTAAAAATAATTAGCACTTACTCAGATGCTACAAATGCGTAATCCTTGATTGCCTGCACAACATCATCAAATTTAATTTTGGTGGTTCGTGTCCATCCGTGATAGATAATTGGCTTTCCGTCGGGACCATCCCAGCAATCCACTAATACAGCCAACAAAAAGTAAAATATTTAATTGCAATGAAGGAAATATAAAGTTAAATATTGATAGAAGAGAACATTTGTAGCTCAGGCTTGAACTGTGGGGTCCTTGATGCTCTCTGAGCTTGATGGTTTTCTTGCAGATGTTTCGTTACCCAATCTAGGTAAGAGTAGCACTGATGATGTTACCTAGTTGGGTAATGAAATGTCTGCCATAAACCTACCAAGCTCAGAGAGCACCAAGGACCTCAAAGTTAAATATTTAATTGCCCATAAGTGAATGAGAAGTGTAAGTGACAAATTAGATACTTATCAGCTATTAATTTTGAAAGGCAATACAACTATTGGGACATCAGAGAAGTAGAAGCTAAGAATCCTGGAAAGGAAAGTTTTATCATTTGTCTTCTGCTTGTTCGTGTCAGATGGATGGATCATTTTAGAAGAAGTATTTCTTATTTGAAGAACAAAAGAGCAACAAAAACAAAAACCAGCAACACAGAGTGCAAATCTGGATTTCAACTACAAGTTTCTGTGCCTGACATTCTGCTTTTTTGAACCACCGTTTCACTAAGACTTGATTTACTAATCAAAGCAAGAAACCCCAGGGTTAGTTCCTTGATATACAAGATAAAGAAGCAGTGCAAAAGCATTCACTGCAGTGGCTGCCAAGAAAAATAAAGTCTGGAGTAATTCAACAGGAAATTTCATAAGAACGGATAGCAATTGTTTATTTTAATTGATAACTCTAGTATCCGTTGTTTTATCTTTCCTTGGTTAAACTGCAGCGGCGTTTCAGCACCGAAGGTAGAACTAGTTTAATAAATAAAGGCTTGATTATAATGATCTTCTAAAAAAAATTACTACTCCCGAAAGATTTTAGATTCCAATAAAGGAGAATGTTTGTAACTCAGGGTTGAAATGAGGGTCCTTGGTGCTCTCTGAGCTTGGTTATTTCCTCGCAGACCTTTCATTACCAGACTAGGTAACATCATCAGTGTTGCCTGATACTGTGTTACTTGGGTAATGAAACGTCTGGGAAAAATCCAAGCAAGCTCAGAGGGCGCCAAGGATCCCTCATGAACATTTATATTTCCTTAAATTATGGTAATTCAAAGTCCCCCTCATGCCAATCCTGAGCTACAAATATTCTCCTTTATTAATGAAATTATATGCATGGGGTGAAAAGGGAGAAAGCGAATACTCACACTCAATACATCGACACCCCATTCGTAGACATCTAATATAAGCTTCTGGGGACGATTCGCTACGAAGTTGATCACCAGTGAGATATCTAAGCCAGAAAGAAAAGCATTCAAAAGTGAAATAGAGCTTTCCATGTTATCCATGGTGAGCAGAGGAGATAGAATTCTTTATTGGCCAAGTGTGATTGGACACACAAGGAATTTGTGCATAAGCTTTCAGTGTAGACAAGCAACAAGTCATAAATCATGCTCACAATAATAAAATACAGTCAAATCAAAGACTGGCAACTTACGTATTATGGGAAGAAGAAATCCAGTAATGGGATAAAGGATTATTCATATCTTGCGGGTCCACTGATGCATACTTCTCATCCCAAATGGTGTTTTCTTTCGAAAAAAGGTAGGTAAGAAACTACAGTACAGAAAGACAGAGAGAGAGAAGAGAGAGATAAAGAAATGTAAATAAATGTTCTTTACCTAGGATGGACTAATTCAGTGATCATCCCCCATTGTCACTGTGTAGTTGTTTTAAGAAATAACAGGGGGAAACAGAGGTCAAGAATGAAGGGATTTCAGAAGATTTGACCAGGAGACAGAGAGAGAGACTGAGTCCATGCAAATTCATTCTATTACATATTTAACTTAATTAATAAATACTTGGCCTATATATCATGGCTTGGAATGTTGGCATGCACGCACACACACACCTTTTCTTTCATCTGAACACTCTCAAAGTAAAACCAAGGGCAAATAAAGCTCTAAAGCCACTCAAAAAGAATCATAAGGCTGTAAAAGGACCTTAGAGGTTGGTCTTCTGCCCAAGGCAAATGGCTGTCCAATCTTTTCCTGAAGTCTCCAGCCATGGAGCACCCACAATTCCCAGGGGCAAGCTCTTTCACTGATTAATCGTTCTCAGTGTCAGGAAATTCCTCCTTATTTCCAGGTTGAATCTCCCTCTGAAGAGCTCCTACCTGTTGCTTCTTGTCCTACCCTCAACTGCCATGGAGAACAAATTGACCCCTGCTTTCCTGTGACAGCCCTTCAAATATTGGAAGACTTGCTATCGTCTCCCTTGAGCCTTCTCTTCATTGGGCTAAACAGACCTAGTTCCCTTAGTCATTCTTCACATGGTTTTCCCTCCAGACATGTTAACAAAACTAGTTAAAAATGGGTCCCTGGGCGTGAAAAAATGGCTACCCTCCCAACACTGGAAAAGTCTTTGGACTATCTTTTCTTAAGATGCTGAAACCACTTCCTGTGATGAAAATCTTTTAATATGCTCCAGCATTTGAAAATATTCTGATGTTTTATATTACTACTATGGCTTTTATTTCCGAGAGGTCCAATATATGGTTTAATTGCACGGCTGCCCTAAAATGGCAGCAAGAAAGACGATTTTAAGGGCAAATGGCCACTTTGTGGAGAATACACAGGTTCACTAAATACGTAGGTTTACTAAATATTTTTACATCCTGAGGGCAATATATTTACACACATACACTCAAACTATACCTATATGCAAACTGACATTAGATAGAAGCTAATTAAATGTTGTCTAGAGTCAATTGAAAATGAAACAGTTGGAAATTTAGACTTTTGGTTGGACTCTGGAGCCCTGTAAAAAAAATTTTATGGGAGAAATATTGCAAACAAATAACCCCGTTTACCTCATCAACATAGAGGAAAGGTTCGTCTGTTTCCCTCATAGTGTCGTCTATAAATTTGGACATCCGTTCTCTTACTTTATTAAGATCCTGTGCCCAAGATTCCTGAAATTACAGAGAGTATCATCAAACATGTCTGTTCATCTCCAACGTTATCACCTTTGAAAAGAAACAGTGATGTCACAGAATGGCAACATGTGGGGTGTAATGGTTATGATATTGGAGTAGGAGTGGGAAGGCCCAAGTTCTAATTCCCGTTCAATCAAGAGAAGGTCTGTGGTGGACTTTGGGTGAATCCTTCCCACTTTGCCCAAGAGCCAGGGTGCTGCAGTAGCTAGTGAAGGTATTGGATCAGGAACTGGGAGACCTAGGTTCTCAACCTTGTCCCCAACCCAGTCATGATAGCAATAGAAATCACACTTAAGTCTTATATAGTGCTTTACAGCCCCCTCTAAGTGGTTTACAGAGTCAGCCTGCTTCCCCCAACAATCTGAGTCCTCATTTTACCGACCTCGGAAGGATGGAAGGCTGAGTCAACCTTGAGTTGCTCAGGATCGAACTCCTGGCAGTGGGCAGAGTCAGACTGCAATACTGCATTCTAACCCCTGCATCGCCAAGGAAAGTAAGTGAGTGAGTGAGTGAGTGAAATAGCAATAGCACTTGGACTTATATACCGCTTCATAGTGCTCTAAGCAGTTTACAGAGTCAGCCCTTTGCCGCTAACAATCTGGGTCCTCATTTTACCGACCTCGGAAGGATGGAAGGCCGAGTCAACCTTGATACCATTTTGGCTCAGTTTAAAAGCAGAGTATGATACTAGAAGCAGGGAGAGCCAGGCTGATTCCTTCAGATATAAAAATGTATTATTCAGCACCAATCTATGGAATAAGGTGGTCTTCTAATCATGACTCTTGCTCTGCCATGGATCCAGTCAACAGATCCTACCCTATTTAACCAGGATGTCATGCACACGTTTGTTGAAAAACAAGAACATTAGGATCTTCGCACCTGCTGTTCATGTAGCAGAAATCTCTGAAAATCGTGCAAATGTACTGCTGAGGCATCTGGCCGATCTGTGTTTCTGCGGCAAAAAAAAGTTAAAGCAACTTGACGGGAGAGAAAATGCACAATATTCAGTATATATTCCAACAAAGCTGAGTCTAAGGCTTGATAAACAAGAGAAGCAGTGTCTTTAACCCAAACTGCAGCAGGCTGAGATCTGAGCAATCTACTGGTTCCAACGCTTTGAAAAAAAGGATTTAATTACCATCATTTAAAAGCAACTATCTTCTTCTGGAACCCTTTTCCTTCATTATTTTTTTTTCCCCTCCCAAATTGAGGGGTAGGTCAGAGAGAAAAATTGTTAAGAGCAATAGCGGTTGAAAAGATGGGAAAGATTGAAACGAAAACACCGGACAGGAAAGGAAGATAGAGAGCCAAGAATTATTGCGTCTTGAGGACATGAATGTTTCCTTTCCTGAACTTTAAATCACACTATAAAGGCAGGGCTGTGCAACACCTTGGAAAAAAATTCAGATCAGGGGTTTGGAAGCACAAACATGGTTCTTTGAAGTTCTTGCCTCTTTTCACAGGATGGAGCCATAGAGATGATGGCAGAACGACGGCAGGACCACAATTTCCATTCCTAGTGGGGTGAATATTAAGTGAGCCACACCCGCTTTAATTACCTTTTTTGACAAGGGAATCCCTGTCAAACGATTCCCTTGCCAAAAAAAAGGTCATAAAATCAGTGCAGAGAAGAGCAACAAAGATTATTAGGGGAACTGGAGGCTAAAACATATAAAGAACGGTTACTGGAATTGGGTAGGTCTAGTGTGATGAAAAGAAGGACTCGGGGTGACATGATAGCGGGGTTCCAATATCTAAGAGGCTGCCACAAAGAAGAGGGAGTCAAGCTCCTCTCCAAAGCACCTGAAGGCAGGAGAAGAAGCAATGGGTGGAAACTAATCAAGGAGAGAAGCAACTTAGAACTAAGGAGAAACTTCCTAGCAATTAGAACAATTAACCAGTGGAACAACTTGCCTCCAGAAGTTGTGAATGCTCCAATACTAGAAGTTTTTTTTAGAAGAGATTGGACAGCCATTTGTCTGAAGTGGTGTAGGGTTTCCTGCCTAGGCAGAGGGTTGGACTAGAAGACCTCCAAGATCCCTTCCAACTCTGTTATTCTATTCTATCCTATTCTACTTTTTTTTGACAAGGGAATGACTGCAGAGGTTAAGCGATTCGTGCAGCTGTAAAAGGAATCTGGCTTTTCCCGTAGATTTTGTTTGCAGGAGGCTGGTTGGGAAGATCCCAAAATGGTGATCAAGTGAACCCAAGATACTACAATCATCGTAAACAGATGCCAGTTTATGCATCTGAAGGCCTGGATTTTGATCATAGGACCGTGGGGATGCTTCAATCGTCATAAACGTAGGGATCGGTTGTAAGTGACGGCAGCGCTGAAAAAAGGGATTCTAAAAACTAATCTATGCATATCACAGCATTCCCACAGTCATGCGATCAAAATTTGGGCGCTTTCCAGCTGGCACGTACAGGGAGTCCTCGACTTACGACCCACAACTGAACCCAGAACCGATGTTGTTCAGTGAGAAATTTGCTCAGCGAGTTTTGTCCCATTTCACGACTTTTCTTGCTGGATTTCTTCAAAGAAATCCGTGCAGTTGTTAAGTTAGTAACGCGGTTGTGAAGTGAATCTGGCTTCCCCATCAACTTTGCTCGTCAGAAGGCCACAAAAGGGGATCACATGACCCGCGGGGACACTGCGATCGTCATCAATATGAGTCAGTCGTCCCAGCATCCGAATGCAAATCATGTGCAACAGTTGCAAGTGTGAAAAACAGTCGTAAGTCACTTTTTTTCCAGTGCCGTTGTAACTTCGGTCACTAAACAAACTGTGCTTAAGTCGAGGACGACCTGTATTTATGACAGTTGCAGTGATCCCAATTGTGGTCTATAAGTCGAGGGCTATCTGTGAATCTGACCGTCGTTGCGTTTCCAGATACTCCTAAATCGTAATCCGGATTCATCAGATGACTATGTGAAGAAACAGAATGGAAATGCAAATGCCCTGGAAGCCGTAATTGTGAGGCCTCTGCAGGCTGCCACACATAAGCACATGGAAATTAGGGAGGGGGTACTTTCTCATGCAGTTAGAAGGGTTGGTAGACAAAACAACATTCTTTTCAAGTGCGTCAAGGCCATCCTGACCAGCACCTGGAAGAGGAGTGACAAGAAGAAAGAGAAAGATGGGTATAGAAGTGGATTGGGGAATGTGACCTATGATAGTGGAGAAAAGGTGGATCTTTGATTCTCTTTTGGGTGGGGAAAAATCTGGGCCTTCAGATTCAGGTTTTTCCCAGATGTGCCAACATGGTTTCTTCAATGAACTTTTACTTGGATGAATTCTTACCTGATTGCTGAGCGATTTATTGGAACTGCTGGCAGTAACTTCCTCAAATATTTTAAGCCAACAAATATGAACTCTATATCAGTTTTGTGATAAGTTGTATTGTTTTTAATTGCACCGTTTTACTCAAAAAGAAATCCATTGTAGAGTATTTGCACACGCTTTTATATGTTAAGCTATGTATTTATTTATTTTTAACAGCAAATAGATATAAAACCTAACTACACAGAGTTTTCTTTAGCGAGACTTTAAATGTTAATATTTTTAGTGTCTCTGTTTTATGTCATACGTTTACCATTTCTTTTTTAATGTTCTTATGTTTTCTATCTTATCAATTTCTTCTCACATTCTGCAAATGTGAGCTTAAAGCAGGTAAATCCATAGGGGAGGGACAAAAAAGAATTAAGCTATCAGTCATGAATGTGCAATTGATGTCTACTCCATCTTTATACTTATATGTATTTTGTATGCACAGTGACAATAATAAGGTGTGTGTGTGTGTGCTTTGATCATGCAGTTGTGGCTACTGTCTCGCCTCCTTTTGATCTCCTCTGAGGATGCTCTTGAGTTATGATATCAATTAAATAAACACAGATGTAAACACCCGTCTGTTCTTTTTGTACTGATGCACCCTTTAACTGACAAAGTCCTGGATCCTAAAGTGAGCAGGAGGAGATGACAGCTATTATTTCATTCCTGATTTCTATGTATTCAATGATCCTTAGACGGCAGATTGCAAGAATCTTGCACTTTGTACAGCCTCAAACTGTGCATTCTGACCAAGGAGAACAAGGCTCAAATGAACTTTGGTATGGGTTAATTTAAAGTTTCTGGTCTGTCCATTTCTCCTGCTACTGTATTGTTTTAGTCTCTTCCAAACCTGACATTATTCAAATTGATAGACTTTTGTAGTTGTCACCTTTTTGTAGTTGTTTCTTCTTGAGGTACCACCTCAGACCTAAGATGTGATTTTCCCATCTCTGAAGTTATGACTAGACAATATGAAAACTGAAAGTACAAAAGAAGGATATATTTAATTCAAACTCAGTACATGTCAACTAAACATTATTAGCAATTGAACAGCTTTGCCTTTCTGTATCCTTCTACTCTCTGAAAATATTTCTAGGGCTGTCAATCTGGGGATCCCTCTATGTCAGGGGTGTCAAACTTGTGTCATCATGTTGTCATCACATGATGTATCATGTGTCAACTCGTGACTTTTTTCCCCCTTCACTAAAACAGGAGTGGGCATAGCCAGCGCGTGACGCATCTGGCCTATGGGCTGTGAGTTTGACACCCCTGCTCTATGTTCTCCTACCTACTACATATGTTTTAGATGTGAAGCACCAAATCAGCTTGAGTGAAAATTGGAACTGAGGGTGCAGAATTTTCTTCTTATTCTACAATATACAATGATAACAATTAGATTAGTCTCAGCGGGATCTTCAAGCCACCTGACCCAGGCTTGCATTCATGGAGTGTCTTGAGGGACAGTCCACCGAATTCCTGTCAGAAATCAAAACCTGTGCAAGTTTTGTTGTGGTTGTTACAAAATGTCAAAGACAAGGAAGTAAATAGTTCCCCAAATATTTCAAAAGAAGTGCACTTAGTTATTTTAATGCCTACAACTTCCTTCAATTTTGCCATCCTGCTTAATATCAGCTTCTGCTTTGTCAACTAATCACGACACCTCTGAAAATAGTGTCACCCCTAATCTTTTCAAAGATCACAGGTAATATCCTCAAAACTCCTGATGCTTGCTTTAAAGCCTATCACGCTGCCTTGTTAAATAATATCAATACTTAAGAAACATAGGCCTGGAAAAAAATGTTTGGCTGAGCAAGTAATATCATTTTGTATTTAAAAAACAAAAAACAAAAAAAGAGGAAGTGGGAGGAGGAACCTTAACCATGCAAGCAAGACAATGTAGGATAAGATTTCAGACATTCGGGATATTTTTTTAAATGCTACCTTTTTTGAGCAGTTAATATTCCAGAGTGACAAATAGTTAAGCCTTTCATCAGCTTTCAGTTTTTCATGCTTTGTAAAAGTTGTATATACTAAGGCACAAATTCCAGTGTTCCCAGCAAATCAGTGCTGAGAAGTGCTGGTGTATTTATCTTTGCCTTGTAAGGATACAGCAACACTTCAATTTAATAAACCACTTGGGAGACAGGGATGAATGTAAGTTAAAGTACCAATTATGTCATATGCGGCAGCTTACATCACTTATGAAAGTAACATCATTTGTGTTATGAGGTGATTATACAAACGGCACAGAAGATCATGAACAGCAGAAAATTAAAATAAACTTAACTGCCTTGTTCAGACTTTCAAATGCAAAAACCCCTTGTATTTTATTTCAAGAGGCTGTCTGGACAGAAATTGGATTTGTTGTCTTCATTGTCCATTAAATGCGAAGCTAGAAGGTAGAAAACTAAATTTTCTCAAAAATGTGAATATAAATATAACTTTCAAAAATTGTGTTCAAAAGTTGCTGTTGATATTTGGATTTCCAGATAGCTTTCCAAAACTTAACTTGTTATTCATTGTTTTCTCTTTATCTTGTCATATGAGATATTTCATTTTGTTCCTTAAACCTTCTAAATCACATAATACTCCAGCATTTGGGATGTTCTTCGACATGAATTCATCAATAAGCTCACATCTGAATATTGCAGTCATATTGCTCTGAACAATAAACTAAAAAGAGAGGCTGAGTTTGCACAACAAATTTAAATGTGACTGACTGCACGAATATGACCAGGATATCAGGACTAAACAGCCTTCTTCAGAAACAAATCCTTTTGTAGAAGCACACTGAAAATGGCATTTTGGATAGCTGAATATTTGGGCTTTGGAATATAGAGCAAGAAAAAGGCAGCCCTTTTCCAAGCCTTCATGTAAAATATGGAAAAATAAAACAGATATTTCTCTCTTTTCTTTTCTTTTTTAAATCTTATGGTTCAAATATCTTATGAATTTTTTAGATTAAGAAAATTAAAACAAAAGTCAGTTCAAAGTAACGAAGAAATATGTTCATTAGTTAGCAGCAAAACCAAATAAATAATTAATGACTGCTGTGAGGAGGGCCATGCTGAGTTTTTTTTTTAATCCCAGTAATGAGCTTAGCTTCTTTTGACTCTTGACAAAACATGAATATTGTTATTAACAACCTTCTGAAATAAGAATACCTGTATATCCACATTTTATAAGTCTTCCAAAATGTGGGAGGAATGAATGAGTTTATCAGTGTCCTTCATGCTCCTTCTCCTTTTCTTTTTTCTCTCCCTTCTTTGGCTACAAATTCAGCTGAAAATTCATATGAATTTTCTTGTGTATAGATTCTTTTATACATTCTTTTCCTAATATGAAATGTTTGCACTTATTTTTTGCTAATACAGTATCATGGTTTAGGGACACGTTTTGTGCCAATAATACACCATTGTGGTCACTTTTTAGTATGTTGATTTAAGTGCCCAAGTGTGCAGTTTATATGTACATGCAGGAGTGAAAATTAAGTATGGTAGTACATTTTGTATTTAATTTCAGTACAGGGTCCATTCTAATATAATTGCTCTAAAGATTCTACTCTCTTCCCTGACAGAACTTCAAAGTCCAACTGATGGGATATGGAGCAGAAATATCTTGTTTTTTGAAGAGACACAACATGGGGCTTACATCCCACATACTTTTATCTGCAAAATTATGGAACTGCCTAAAGGGATACTTCAAAGTTCCATAGTGATAGATACCAAACAACCAGATTCTGAGATCTAACAATATCTTAATAGCACCCATTTTTGTTCCTTGCATTTATGGACCTGAGTTAGGAGTGACTTATACAAGCATAATGCTGAAAGGACTTGAGAAAATTATGAGTGTGTCACCTCAACATTGCTATATTCTCCAGATCTACGATGCAGTTGGCATCCTATCTCCGTACAATTGATGGAATGAACTGTGGTGTGCCAAACTGTATAATTCTTTCTGATTTCATACATCATAAATCTTTAAGCCTTTCTATTTTACCCTTGGCATAATGATTAAAGATTTACGAATTAACATTAACCAGTGGGCTTTCAAACAATTCCAGGAACTGCTTTGTTAGAGGCCAGAGTCTAAAAGGCTAGGGGAATTACAGTGGCCTTTAGTTCTCCAATGTGTGTTGCTTCACTGGCTAGCTACCAATCATACAATCAAGCATCTGTGCACCAGATGTCTATAACATTATATCCAGCTGTGTTACTGCTGCTACATCTGCAAACCATACCATACGTCAATTGCTATTGTAAGAATATTTTAAGGAAGCATCTGAATAATTATTATTTAAGGAAAAAAACTGAAGCAGAAGTAGTACAATGTGCGTTCACATATATTTATTTTCTCTATGTTGGTCCTTTAGAATGCTGTTTGTTTTCTAGTAAATTTAAACAATCTGAGAAGTCATAAAAGAATGTTGACCCTAGTTCTCTATACTTTAAGAAATGCTTTATGTATCATGATTTGCAAGATTGTCAGAAGGTTATGCTCACTCTTTCTGGTTTCCCCAATGATACACAATTTTTGTTGCAATACTGTAAGTTAGATGCCTAAACTGCCAAACCCCACAGCCCTGCATTAATATGCCATACAGCATAGTCCTATGTCTGTTTGTACAGAAGAAAGTCTCTTGGAATTCTCCTGGAGAACATCTTACCTGGGAGTAACTTCCACTGATTGTTGTGGGTCTTACTTTCAAGCATCTGTGCAGCTGATGTATCCTGCATTCCAGCTGTGGCAAGAGTTACTATCAGCTCCTTTAAGTCCCACTGATTTCAATGGGAAGATTGCAGATACAGAAATTGTGTTCTACAGCAACTCTATAGATGACCAGTTTAATGCCTAGTTTTTGTCATAACATGTACCATAATAATTTGCCTATCTCAGCATCTTTGCTCAACATAATTTTTCAGTGGTAAAGGAGAGCTTTGGCTTAGATTTTAGTTGAATTGTTATGTCCACTATGCTACTCAGGGAATGAAAAGAAGCTATTATATGTTATTTAACAAATCCATTCTTAATCACAGAAGGAAAGACTATAGTTTTTAACTTCATTTCATTATTTGACTTAATTCTTACTGTGCTTCTTTACCTCTTTTGCTCAATGGAGACATTGGATTTCATTACTACTAAATGTGCTCAGAATGGGAAGTAAATCTCAAGTTGTGTGGTATGTGTTGATAGGACATTACAGCAAATACAACTATGGATTCCCATGTGGTATCATGCAGATGTGTTGGATTGCATCTTCCAAAATCCCAGACACATTGCTCTCCATATTGATCATCACGTCTTATATAGAAGTCATGTTCTGCTTACAGGGACACACATTTCTTCAAATAAAGCTCACGTCAAATAGCATTTCTTGGGATGCCCATGCATTATGTGATATCACCAGAAACATGTCCTTGTGAAAGAAGTTGAAATTTAGAGTACAAACGTATAGAGCATTTTAAAAGTAAAAAAAGGAGTTATCAGCCGCATTGTAAGATAGGCTTAATAAGATAGGCACAAATCTTCCTGGTCATATAAAATTTAATAAAAGTTCTCTCTTTTCTGAAGCTGTCAGCAGAGCTCTTTATTTGATTGTCCTCCCCATCCTCCCATCAGTTGAAGGAGGATGGGGAGAAGAAAAGAGAGAAGTTCATCTCAGCACAATTCTTTTCTTTTTGGCTTGGTTCTCATCCTCCCACTCAACTTCTTCCTCACAGCATTTGTGGATTTGAGACAAGACTAATTTTCACATTTGCCTGCTCTCTGACAATGTAAGAGCAGACAAACCTCATAGAAATAGCAGACATAAACAAGATAACACGAGCTTATTTTCTGAGGCCTAAATTATCAGAATTGTTATCTGAACTCTGAACCTCATTTGCATCCAGTTAATAAAGGGAAAGCATAATGATGCATTCTTGTGTCCAGGCCAAAAAAAAGTTATCTGTAGCCAAAAAACAGTTTTGAACTTGAACAAATGGTTTGGGGGTGTTCTAGAAATCACTGCTTCTTCTAGAAATCTGAACATCTGAGGTGCATATATGCCGAACGGAGTCCAGAATATATCTGAGTTTTGCATGAATCATCAAGATTTCAATTCTAATGATGGCTTGGATCCAGCAAAATGGAAATCTTTTCTCTGTTCCTGGCAGGCTTTGGATCTGCTGGAGCTTCTCTAAGACTGACTAACAGACAATTATTGTTCAATCCTGTCTCTCGTGCAAACATTTGTTTCAGAAAGTGCCTTTAAGAGGTGGTACTGGGAACCACATAGAAATTAAATTCATCTTCTCAATGAATTCAGGGGCTCCCATTAACATATTAAAAAGAAACTCAGGTAGCTTTGGCTAGTTAGTCTCTCAGCTTAACTTATCTCACAGGGAAAAAGTACGAAGGAGATATCTTGCGTTCCTGAATAAAAGTAGGAAGTAAATCTAAGGTAGACTAGACTAGAGCAGACTAGACATCAAAACATGCCAATACTCTGCTCAGCTGCATTGACCAAATACAACCATGCATTGAAAAATATAGCAGTGCATCATTCCCTATTGTTCTGTATAGCAGTGTTCCAAAGTCTGAAAATTGCCCGAAAACTCTAAAGGAATAATAACACCAACAATAATAAACCACCCAGCAAAGGCAGAATCTTCTTTAACACTAAAAGTAAGAATGAAAAGATCTCATGTCCCCATCCCCATCTTTGCTCAAAAGGGCTCAAACAGTGATCACATACTGCAAATAGATAATGGAATTTTAAGTCAATATTTGGAAAACAAGAAGCCCAAAACTTTTATTTTTAATATATTTAGAATTTCTACTTCTATGTTTGTGTAATATAGTAGATGTTATTGTTTAAATCATATCTATATTATGATGCACTGTTTTTTATGGAAATTGCAAAACATGTGAAAACTCATTTCACAGGAATCTGCAATTCTTCAGATATTTTCCCAGATTCCTACTATTAATGGCCTTCATGACAATTATATTAAAAAAGAAAATATGTGTTCTCTGAAAATATGCTAAAATGTAAATTTACATTGGTAGACATTTTCAGATAATATTTGAAATGTTTCAAGCTGTTGAATTAAAATGTTTGTTTCACAGAATTGCATTACTTTCCTATTAGACTCTCTAAGAAGCAGAGTCAATACAGCTTGCAAATTTAATAAATTTCCACCAATATACTTGTTTTTAACCAATCAACCTTTTGAGCAATTACCAATGTTTAAAAGGTACACAGAAAAAAAGGTTTGAAAGGGATATGATTTGTGGAACAAATCCCTAAAGGTTTAGTAACCCTTGTGATATCATTCAATGTGGTCAAACAGAAAAATAACTTATTGTTGTATATCACTTTTTAAGAAAAGTCAGATTCCTGCCTATTGGGGCTCAGTGTCAGCCCAAGAAGGTAGATTAGCTTGCATTTTGATCAATCAGATCAGATTCTGAGCTAAACCTCATGTCAATGCACTTTTTGGCTTTTGAATTACAACAGAATTATTTTCTTGGAAGATTGTTTAGCACAAACATTTTTGTACTTTGTACCTTACATTTAATGTGTGTGTGTGTGTGTGTGTGTGTGTGTGTGTGTGTGTGATATTTATTTATTTCAAAGCTATTTAATCCCAACATTGGACCCAACATTTTACTTACTAGAAAAGCTGATTTCATTCACCTTTGCAAAGTTCATACTTCTTAGATTCCAGAGCCTTTCTACGACTTTCATTATCCTTGCACTGTTCATAACAGTCCTGTCACTCTTTACTTTTTTATGTTACCCTTCATTTGTTTTCACATCTTCTGCTTCAAAGAACAGGTGGAAGCATGTGAATTTTTTTAATTATTATTTTTATTGCCGATAAATACTGTTTCTTTGACATCCCAGGTGTCTAAGATCTAGATGCTGCTAAATTTTAATTCAGAACCCATCAGTGAAAATACCTATCCTTATATCAAATTCTGAAGAAGATGGCACAAAAGAAAGAAGGTGATACTATACAAGAAATGCAAAGAGTGGTGGGATCAACAACAACATTAAAAACGCTTTCAAAAGCCTGTAATGCAAAGGTGCAGAAACACTTCTGGTATAAATAGAATAATCAAACTGAAGAATAACAGGTGATATGCAAGAAATGGTATCATCTTTATCAGGTATAAACATTAAATTTATTTATTTATTTTTTTGCTTGTTGGCTTGTTGTCTGCTTTATTTTATTATTTATTATACCTTGCCCTTTATTACAATACTATCACATCTAGCTACATGCAACAAAACAAGTTTGCTTAATGTTTGTGATAGTAGGAAATTCCTACAAATATTCTTGAATGAAAAAGTACAGTACAATATTTACTTCTCCCTTACACTCTTCCTAACCCAGTGGAACATTTACACTAGTAGACTTTTCATCTGCTGTGAAGGAACCTTGCTATGACATAAGTATTTTCACACCATTGTACGGAAAATTATATGTCAGAGAGTCTGTAATTAATTATAGATACAATGTTTGGGGTTTTCAAAGAATTAGTCAGATACAAGGCAGGATTAATTTATGAAATTGTACATTCTAATTTGGATTGGACTGGACTATTGATTAACCCTTTTCATGTGACAAGAAACAATGATTGGGGCATTTTCAAACCAAACAGTATTTGCATAAATCCTTTAGGAAGTATTTCTGGAAAATATAATATTATGGCTAGGAAAAGTGGCAGATTTGAACTCCCTTAACCCTTGTGGACAGTTGTATGATCTTTTGCAGGTTCATAGTTATTTGATAACAATTGTTTCATCAAAGGGTTTCTTAAAATACTGTAATGAAATTTGACTTTCCCCCATATGGTTGTAAAATAGAATTTGACAGGCTGTGTTGACTCTCTTAGTCCATCATATAGTGCTTAATGTCCTTAAATAGTTTATTCAGGTAATTTGCTGGAGGATCTGCTTGTCTAATATATTCATGCAACGTTGCTGCAATTTTATGAGCATTGTATTCAGTTGTGACTCACATCCCTCCTTATCTGTACCTCTTTTATTTTCCCCAAGTAATGGCACAATTTAATTAGATTAGCATCACACCCTTCTAATCTCATAAGGCATTTTTCTTGAACACATTTAATAAAAGCCAAGTTCCGATTTGTAGGGAATACCGCTCAATTGGATCTGGAAAATTTAATTTGTTTGAACAAAGATTCTTTTTCTTTCCATATCAAGGTCAACAAAAGAAGAAAAAGAAAAGCATGTTTCTTATCCCCAATTATTATGCAGTTTAAAAGTCCATAATTTTAGGAAGCTGTGTTAACTATTCCATTTTAGACTGACAAAAGAGTATCCATTGAATCATTTAAAGACATATTTTTTAAAAATGCTTCCTCTTCAAAATCTCAACAAATAAAATGAAATATTTATACAAAAAATCACGATCAAATATTGGAGTCTTTTCAAGTAAACTGAAGTCTGAAGAATTTTCTTCATGAACTCTTGTAGATAGATCTTTAAAAGTAGAAGATAGCTGCTCCTTGGGAAAGTCATGATCTAAACCAGGGGTGTCAAACTTGTGTCATCACATTGTCAGATGACATATTGTGGCTTTTTCCCCCTTTGCTAAACTGGGGATGGGCGTGGCCAGTACGTGACGCATCCCGCCCGCGGGCCGCAAGTTTGATACCCCCGATCTAAACTACTAAGGATTGTTAAGATGATAAAAAAAAACCTTTGAATTGAGATTAAAGATTTTTGTCACTTGATGCAGATCATGTGATACACAGTTTTATTATTATTATTATTTAAAAAAATATGTGGCTGCCCTTCTTAAAACCAAATTCTGGGTGGCTCATAAAATTCTGATTTAGTCTTCAGGGTGTCAGTAGAAGAGTCAGAAAAGCTGCACTGGTTCTATTCTTCTAGGAACAGAGTAGAACTATAAGGATCTGCACTTGTGATTTTTCAGAAGTATGATAGTTTCTAAGGGATTAAATTCTAATTCTGAAGCCTATGTTGACAGCCCACAACACAATAACTTTTTTTTCTAGATTTTCTAGCTTCTTTACCTGAATCTCAAGCAATAATCAGTATGTGGCCACTCTGTACTTCTCTTCAATTATGGAGAAGATAAAGGGAAGAGGAGGACAAAATAAATTCACTTGTTTATCTTCCAAATAAAAGTAAATTGCAAATAGGATAAGTAAATAAATTAATCTTAATCTTAAAGTAATAGATGTCTATGGAGATTCTCAGTCATCCAGGTCATGGTTGTCCTAAAGGTGCTTTTTTCAAGAGGCAACTGGACTTTCTTGTTTTTCTTTGAAGATGTTTCACTTTTCATCCAAGAAGCTTCTTCAGTTCTGACTGGATGGTGGGGAATGGAAGCATTTATATTCCTTGTAGATAGCTGGTCATTTGCATTCTTTTAGATAGTCATTGAGGCTACTTGGAGGTATGTCTGTGTCCTCAGGGTCACCTGAGTAGTACAAATGGGTGTGGAGCCTTCTTGGAACTGCTGAATGGACTGTGTTGTAAACTGGAGATAGATGATGCCATACCCTCATGTCTGTTGAGAGAGAAGTGTTCAATTTTGACATAGACCCCTCTTTCTTTGACCCCTCTTTGATACCAGTGGTCCTCTCTGTCCAAAATGTGGAGTTTGCTATCTTCAAAAGAGTAGCCTTTGTCTTTTAAATGCAGATGGACTGCTGAATCTTGTCCTGATAGGTTTGTTCTTCTATGTTGTGCCATGTGTTTATGAAGTGGTTGTTTTTTGTTTCCTCAATGTATAGATCTGCACATGTCTCACTGTATTGTACTGCATATACTGCAAAACATCTTCAAAGAAAAACAAGAAAGTCCAGTTGTGTCGTGAAAAAAAGCAACTTTGGGACTTAAAGTAATAGGTTGTGTTTAGTTGGTTCATTGATTGGTTGGTTGTTTAGCCTGCTATTGCTAGTAATCAAACAAATTTTGCAACCTTTAAAAGCATTCTCAAAAATGCTGTAGAAAAGAAGTTAAAATAACCATGTATGACTATTATTGTTCTATGCCTGTGCAATGAACAAACCCTCATTCTGACAGTGATTGCTCTAAACTTATCATGATGGCCTCTATTTAATGCTAGTAATTTTTATTTATAAAAGGTGAGATAGCTTTTGCACATTGACTCAGCCTTCCATCCTTCCGAGGTAGGTAAAATGAGGACCCGGATTGTGGGGGCAATATTCTGAGGTATATT
>JANHFL010005232.1:22816-56929 GCA_032468155.1 Oxyrhabdium leporinum
TATACTGATGTAAGAGTATTGCTTATAAGCTGTAAACCGCCCCGAGTCTTCGGAATGGGGTGGTATATAAATGTAAATGTAAATAAAAAAAAATTTTTAGGACTGCTGCATCTCTGCTGATTTCAATGCAGGAAGCAAGTTTATGAATCCTGAATTTTAATGTACCTTCTGGCTGTTCTTTTCATCACCAATGAAGCTTATTCAAAAGTCTAGTTTGTAAAACAGTCCTAAATGTTTTCAAGATATTGTAGTATCAAGAGCTGCTGCATCTGTAAAATGTAATAATAAAGGGGAAATGTTGGCAGTTATTTGGAAAGAGTTTGAAAATAACATAATTTTACTAAAATGTATGGACTTTGGCAAAAACTTCGTAAATATGATCCAAGCAATATATTCCAAACAAATGGCAAAAGTGATAGTAAACGGGGATATAACAGAAAACTTTAACATAAGCAAGGGCACAAGACAAGGATGTCTACTATCTCCTTTATTATTCATGCTAACTTTGGAAGTCTTGTTTAGAAAGATCAGACAAGATCCAGAAATAAAAGGTTTGGAAATAAAAAAAGAAAGCTACAAAGTACAAGCATTTGCAGACAACTTACTATTTATTCTGAAGTAACCCCTAGAAACGGGACCCAAACTAATAAAAAGAATAGAATAGTTTGGTGATGTGGCAGGACTAAAAATAGACAAGGAAAAGACTAAGGTGTTGACAAAGATTCTCACAAATAAACAGAAAAATGAACTGACAGAAAAGATGGACATGCAGATAACTAAAAAAGTTAAATATTTCGAAATCTTGTTAACAGCAAGATGTAAAACCATTAAAGAAGACAACTATACTAAATTAATACAGCAAATAAAGACAGACTTGGAAAAATGGAAAAATCTACAATTGTCGTTGGTCGGAAGGTTAGCCACAACAAAAATGAATATCCTACCAAAATTGCTATTTTTATTTCAAGAAATTCAGAGAAAACTAAGAAAAAAGTTTTTTGAGGATCTAAACAAACTGATTTTAAAGTTTGTCTGGCAAGGCAAAAAAGCAAGAATCAAACTGAAAATGTTACAAGACACCAAAAATAAGGGGGGGGGGGTGTTGGACTACTGGATTGGGAGCTGTATTATCAGACCCCAGCGCTCACATGGGTGAAAGAGTTAATACATTTGAAGAACAAAAGAATATTGACTTTAAAAGGACACGACTTACAATTGGGGTGGCATGCATTTATGTGGTATGGGAAAAGTAAAATACATAGATATTTCCAAAGGCACTATATCAAGAATGCTCTGCTTTCAGTATGGGAAAGAATCAAATAGAAACATTAAATGAAAATACCGGTCTGGCTATCCACGATGGAAGTGCTAATACATCCAAATGCTCTTGAACTGGAAAAAATCATAAGGTATAAAGATATCCTAAACGAACAAGGGGACTTAAAATCAAAACAGGAACTAAAAAAATCAAGTCAACCTGATTTCCAAAGATAAGACACAAAGCAATGGATGGAAACTAATCAAAGAGGGAAGCAACCTAGAATTTAGGAGAAATTTCACAACAGTGGGAACCAATAACCAGTGGAACAACTTGCCTTCAGAAATGGTAAATGCTCCATCACTGGTGGTTTTTAAGAAAAGACTGGACAACCATTTGTCTGAAATGGTACAGGGTGTTCTGCTTGTGCAGGGGGTTAGACTAGAAGACCTCCAAGTTTCCTTAGAAAGAAATTCGTTTCTTTCAATGTAACATTTGGAAACACTAGGTTCTTTACCATAAATGTACTGCTTCAGATTAATATTTTTATTGTTCTATTCTTATGAATTCAATAAATATATTAAAAAAAGAAAATAACATAATTTTCTTTACATTATTTTTCTGCTGTGGTTCTAAATTAAATATTGGGCACAACTCTGGGCAGGAACCTGAAGAGAAGATTGATAGATAATAGACAGGCAGACAGACAAACAGACAGATGAATAGATAGTCAGATAGATAAGAGAGAGACAGAGAGAGGGGAGAGAGATAGGTATAAATAGACTCAGCACAGTAACAACATATTCAACATTTTTATTTAATATTATTCATTTAATTTTATTTATTTAATTTAATCATTTATATTTAATCTACTAAACAAATTGGTTTTAATTTTAAAAGAAGAATAAGAATTAGATTTCATTTGTTTATCTTGGAATGCAAGTTGGCCAAAAGATATGTCTGCAAATATCCTATCCTTGATTGTAAATAATTTGTCTGACATTTTTCTGCACTGCTTTATATCTATGCTTCAATGAAATCCCAAGGAAAGCATCCTGAGAAAGCCCCCTACCATTTGGGGAAATGAAGAACATTGGAAGACAGGTAATAGAAACACACGCAGCTGCCTTAGTTTTGTGATAAAAAAATAAGGTTACTCTAACAACAAGAACAAAAATTCTGAATGACTCAAAATAAGAAAAAAAAAGTATTTCCATAAGAGAAGGAAAAACAAACCTCTCCTCTTGTGCTTGTATGTGTTTGTGTGCTTTGCCAGAAGTCAGCACAGAAATCGGTGCTGATTTCTGGCAAATGCAGTTTTCTTGGCAATATTTTCAGAAGTGGTTTGCCATTTCCTCCTTCCTAGGTCTGAGAGAAGGGACAGGCCCAAAGTCATCCAACTGGCTTCATAGCTATAAACTAGGATTAAAACTCAGTCTCCTGATTTCTAGCCTGGTGCCTTAACCACTGTACCAAACTGGCTCTCTTCCTGCTCTGTGGGAGAAGAAAATTCAGAAATCACATTTCAGCACAGCCAAATAATTGATTAAACAAACAATTTTTCTCACAGTTCTACAAAGAGTAATACTTCTCACGGCCAGCGAACCGCTTGTCAACATAAGTGCAGCCCACCTCTGTCCTAATTATGTCACAAATCAACTTTCTTTCCCACTCCTCATGCTCCACTGGTTTTTCTTCCCCTTCCCCCCACATTTCATATTCCACTGGTTTTTCAATTGCTGTTGCTTTAGCTACTGGTCTTAAGGAATGTTAGCCCTGTATGATAGTCTGTGGTTTGGCTGTCTCTATCTGGTTTCACATTCAGTTCCAGGAGTTGAACTGACTGGCATTGCCTTCTAAATTTGAACACAGCCCTGCAAAGTGGAAAAATTCATTACATCCAGCTTCCCATGTTAGAGATGAGCTCTTTGTTAAATGTTTTTCCAGAATTCTAGCATGAAAGCTGGATTTATTCTGACTACATATGCCATTATCATTGACTATTTAAAGGGAGTATCAAATGTTTAAAGGCACGATACATTACATTTACAGTTGGGAAAAACAATAGAACTATATTGGAAGCATACAAATAATTAATGTACCCAATTCAAATATAATGGTTTGTAAATCAGATCTTAATACGAGAGCTGGAATCCTAAAAAAAATACAAGAAATGTAATTTGTCTACAAGGTGGTACATACAAATAGTGGAACAAAATAATGTTTTCTTATATATATATTTTGAATCAATCAGTCAGCACAAATCATTTAACTTCATTGGATATGAACAATTAAAGTCAAGGGGATTCTTTAATTAATATACTTTATCTGTGCATGGATAAATACCCCCACATCACCTATGCCTTGTGATCATGATTGTATCATGAAGATTAGACATAGCTTTTCCTTTAAGAGGCTGGCATTAGACTACATATTTGGTATATAAAACTTTCCACATTTAATCTAAGCTAAGTAAGCTAAGTAAGATCCTTGTTTAAATCATGGAAAGCTGTTTCCAGGCAGAAATAAGCAACACAGGGGCCTCCCAAAAGGTTGAGCATCAGTGTCCACCATGCTGACAGTGTCTTTGCCATTGTTGAGCTTTGTCCACCATCCACCTCTTGCTCACATCCTGCCTCTAAATTGTTTTAAGTGAAAAGAAATAAAGCTGCCTTCCAAATGTTAACTTCTTGAATAAGTGGATTCATAAAAGAAGACTGCAGCCCAGTAAAGTTATTGGGTGGGCACGCTTTAAAATTCAATCAGAAAAGAAAACTAAGCAGGGATAATACAACACAGCTATGAAGGACAAATACCATTGGTCAGCTTACATTCTTGTAAATGGATGTGGTTTATGACTGGAAATACCCATCGTGGCAGCCATCTTGTAAAGAAAACCCCCAAAGTGGCCATTTTATAAGAATGAATTGCGTTCAGACTTCCTAATGTACTGTACTCACCATGCCCAAAATAGGAGAGAAAGATTGCCTTCGCCTAAAGTGTGTTCAATGCAAATCAGCTTAATTTATTTAATGTTTGGTAAAGGATAAGTCTTAATTCCCACATCATAGGCATACTGACATTTAAAACTGACCAGGTTTATTTTTTTCCAGCAAACTATATTGACATTCCTCTAGATCATTCAAAGTTGTCTGGATTGTATGTAAGTATCTGTGAATGTGTATATGTATAAGTATGTGTGTGTATAAACACACACATATAGATACAGTATATACATACACATACACAGGAAGAGAGAGAGAGAGAGAGAGATTAAACATTATAAAGCTATCTGTAATGTTATAACACATGCACCTATAAAAATCCTCTCCTCCCTCCTTTCTCCACCCCAAGTCAGTAAAGGCATACTTGCATTTTGTTCTTAATAACAAGTTTGATCCCTCTGCTGTTGGCAAATGGTCATTGAAAAAAATATATCCTGACATAAAGAAGGTATCTGCAAGATAAAGTTGTACAAGGGATGATTAGCAGCACTTAAGTTTCCTTTTTGTTGAAAGGAAGAATCTCTGATTGAACAGTGCATTGAATGAGATGACAAGCAAGTACTTGATCCCTGTCCAGCTGGAAAGGAATTGTATTCATCAGCAGCTTTTTAAGCTAAGGATGTCTTTATATTTTCACTCTTTGTCTGAGTCTCTCCAGATCCTCCCTTTACTTCATGTCAGCACTATATAGTAGGTATGCCAAGTGGTTTTGAAATTTAAATTACAGTCTCTCTTTCAGATGTTATTGGAAAGAACATGTAATTTATAACCACGTGTTAGAAGTACAGGATGTTCATGGTTCGCTGCCAATTCTTCTTTTGTAAAGTTAATAAAACTTTTCATAAAACACTTACATACTTGTATATTTCATGGTAAAGATTCTCTCTCTCTCATCTCAGAAGCTAAATGTAAAGATTTATTAAAATCATTTTTGTTAAGGGGAGTGTCAATAGTTTGCAGCTGAGTATAATTTTGCATTCCCACTAGATGACGGTCTGACTGAAAAAATGACAGTAACAGCTTTGTTGATTTAGTGCTAAAAATACCAGAAAGGAAAAAGAGAGAGACTCTCAAATGATAGAATACTTTTAATGTTCAGAGAGTGCTGATGAAATATACTCCAGGTTTCTAAGTTCTCTGCATGATGGACTTCATTGCTTATGCCTATCTTGCACAGCTACCTATCTTAGCGATTTTAATTATTCAATTCAATTTGTTAAGACCAACAGCCTACCTATTCAGAAGCTATGACAAAGTCCGGACAGGTATGAATAAAGTAACTCCTTAAATCAGCCTCCTTCAGTCAATCTCCTTAAGTCAATCCCTTCAATCTAAAAAACCACAAGAAATAATGATTGCATCTTATGAAAATGTTCTCAATGACCCAATCTAAACAAAACAAAAAAAACTTGTTAATATCAAATAAAGTCATCAAACGTCCAACTTTTAAACAGTTATTTGTAGCATATGCTTAAAGATGAATAGAAAGAGAAAAAAACAGGAAGCCAAAAACACTTGTACTTATACACGCAGACAACAGCAAACTCTTCTTTATCATCTTACAACAGTTTTTAAAACTGCCTAAATTTCAAATCAGTTTGCCATAGTAATATCAGAAGTTATCTCATACTAAGTCTGTTCTATTGGTCTATTGAGTGCAGTATTTCTGACGTGGACTTATAGCCGTTTCCCAGCATTTCCAGAATAGTATCATTCCAGTTCCAGGTTAAGACGCCAAAATGTATAGGAATCTCTTATGTAGAATAACCCCAGAAAGGGTGAGTGATATAAAATTTTGGTATTTTGAGTAGTTGGTAAATTTTTGATTCATTACTTTTATTAAAAAAGTTTCATGTGTTTCCAATACTTTTAGCAATATCCATGTCAATAAAGAGAGTCCATATTTTGATAATAATTATATCCTTTGAATAGAGGATATGGACTTTCTTTCTACTCAGTTTTATCAGACTTTCAGTATTGTTTGAAGATGGTATTGCTCTCAAGCCAAAGACTATTTTTATTTTTTATTTTTTGCCTGTATTACAACAAAGATCCAATTATATGGAAATGCCATGGATTAACTCGTGTGCTTTTGCTAATGATGACATCCAAGACCCAGATGAATAGAAAATCAAAGGAAGAATAGGAAGAAGATTTTGATACAATTATGTAAATTAAACAAATTAAAGAAAAAAAATTAGTTGGGGCATATGTGGACCCCCCCCCCAAAAAAAAAGATCACAAGATAAAAAATGGACAATTGTTAATGATCCATCCATAAACTTTAGCAGGCAAGAAAATCTATGCATAACTAAGCACATATTCTACCATTATATTTTGTCATGTAGATTGAATGCAGCAGCATCGAAGCTATACAGTGTTAATTTGATGAGGATATGTTCTCTTAATGAAATGAAAACGCTATTTTCTGTAGGCCTGCACAAAAGTGGTATATATGTGATTTTCTAGTACAACCATGTATTGTAGTTGCCATGAATTCTGGCAACACTGTCTGGAAGTAGTTTCAATCATTCCTTTGAATGGTTGAAATTGAATGTTTGAATCTGTCTTTTTTTTAGAAACAAAGGAAAAAAACTTTTGAGCAAATCAGTGATTTTGGAATTGCTCATTGCATAACATAATTTCTGAGCCTCCCGATCTCCAAAAGCTTTTTTACAGTTTTTATTTTTTAATCACAGTTAGGAGGCTATACCTGATGGTCCTTTAATGCTGTTGGTTACATTTGCATTTTGCTTTTTGTTTAGTTTATCACAATTTAAATAAAACAAAATAAAAATCCATGAGTTGTGTTTTTTTATCATGGAGGCATTGCAACACTTTTAATTCCACTAGACAGTAGTACTGTATGAATTATGGTCTCGGTTTCTTCATCTGTAAACCTTTTAAATTCTGAGAAAATGTTTTTATTTAAATAGAATTGTGGGGTCAAATGGGGTCACTTCCACTAGCAGAAGGCTCCTGGTTTAATGAAAGCTTCCATCAATTATACAAGAATGGTAATAAGTTTGAAAATTTCTTTATGCCACCTGCAGGTAGTGTTGAACTGAAGATTCCTCCTGCATTTTTCCTACCAGTTCTAACTTAACTTTATGAAAGAGAATTTGATTTTGAACTTCTTTCAGAAAAGAAGAAAATATTGAAGAAGTCCTCTTTGATGATATGCAGAGTTCTTATACTTATTTATTACATAGCTAACATAAATTTCATGCACATTTCCTGTCTTCCACTGTACAAGGGATTGCAGTATTTCTGGCTTCCCACACTTTTATTAAATCTTGAAGGAAAACATCACAGGACACTTTCCTATTAAGTTTCTTTAGCACTAGCCTCCCATTGTGATGGAACGCCTAATCGACTCTGAGACCATGAGAGGAAGCCAAACCATTGTATAAAGAAGTTGGGTCATTAGAGAAAAGAATCCTGAGTCCAGAGGAAGAAGAAAACATGAGAACAAAGACCCAACTCTGCCTTCAATCAATTCAATCAATCAATTCAATCATTTTGTTACAATATATATAAAATAATCTGGAGAATTATTTTGTCAGCTTTTCTGTTATATTATCCTAGTGGCCATAAAGTTTATCTCAGAAATCTAAAACTTTCTTCTCTCCTGAGTTTGCAACCTTTCATATTCCATTTCTGTGTCTATTAAGAGACGTGGTGGTGCTGTATTACAGGTCAATTCTGCTGAATGCCAGGGATTCAGTCCTCACCGGCTCAAGGTTGACTCAGCCTTCCATCTTTCCAAGGTCGGTAAAATGAGGACCCAAACTGTTGGGGGCAGTATGCTGACTGTGTAAAATGCTTAGAGAGGGCTGTAAAGCACTGTGAAGTGGTATATAAGTCTAAGTGCTCTTGCTATTAAATAGGATGAGATTAATTTCCAGAATAGTGGACCTTACCCAATTTGGGAATGATTAAAATCTCATCCCCTCTTTTACCTTTTGGGGGAGATGCAGTACTTATTGGCAGCCATCCTGCCATGATAGTAGCCATATTCTTCTCCCCAAAAAAAGTAAACGTTGATACATCATTATTATTTGTGGTCCTTTTCCTATGAGATTTGCTTAAATAGAAATGGTAGGCAAAATACAACAAAACTATTTAGGATGGAGAGCTGGGAGTCTTCACTTAAACACAACAAATTCTTTTCCAAGGAAAAAACCCACCATAACTGTCTCCACTTTAGCCCTTGTCAACTTTAAAGGAGCACACTGGGACAAAGGAGCAGCGTAGAGAGAGGAGGAGAGGAGGGGCTATTTCACATAAGCATGTCAACACCAACCAACTAAGGATGGTGTTTATGTTTCTAGCACTTGATACCTTACTGAATGGGATGTGAATTTGTCAGCTCTGTTAATACATTTAAAGCAACATTTCATGCTGCAGTGGAACATGAGTGTATAAGCCAGCCCAAGGTCTGTTTGGATGGTATCCTGTTTAAACTGAAAGCAATAAAGTGTGATGGAACAATCTGATTGGTATAGAGAAGGTTTTTTTTTCTTTTCAGAAATAATAAAAGGCTTTGGGAACAGTTACACATCCAACTTGATTGTGTTACTCCTCATTCATCCTTCCTGCATGAATAAATAAGAACCCAGAGCCTTAGAGAATCAATTAGTGAGCATAAATATAATGAGGAGGTAAGTGGAGGCAAAGGGACTTTAAAAAAATACATGAAAATAGAATGTTTTTATGATACAGAGCTGCATTACTGCTGCTGTCTGACCTAAATTGGCCACAAATTACTAGTTTTGCAATGGAATGCAATGCATCTTGAAATAGCATTGTGTAATTCAGCTTCTGACACACTTTGAAAATCATTCAATTTTTTTTTACTGCTTTTAGCCCTTATTTAAAAAAATAAATTAAAAAGCCCTGAGGTCCTGGTTCCAGAGGAGAGAAGCATTTCTTCATACAATGGAGGAAAATGCAAAACAAATCCTTTGGAGAGCAATGTAAAGTTGATCTGATAGTCAAAAAGGAAAGAGATTAGAAAATTACCTCTTATTAAAATGGGGTTTACATCTGTAACTCCTTCTAGTGCCAAAACATTTTTTCCTATTGTATTTCCTCAAATACAAGAGGACTCTTATAATTATTTGAGGACTGTCATTCTTTTCTTTTAGGAATGCCACCTTTCTTCCTCCATTTTTATTTTCTCTACCCATTGGTTTATGCTGTCTTTGATATTTTCCCCATTTTACCTTTGGCATATGCTCTTAATTGATTTAGTTCCCTTATTAGCTTTGGTTTAAATAACATTCTTCTAAATAACTTTTGATCTTCATTCTTTGACAGCTACTTCTATTTATATTTTCTTCCTGTTTCTTTCTTCAGTCATAAGCAGAAGACAGAGGGTGGAGTCAAGTTTGAAAGGTCATCCTGACCCCAAGGGGTAGAAAGGAATGGCTAGTTGGAAGGGTCTCCTAAGCTTAGAATATTGGTTAGCAATGATTGGATGCAGCCCTGCAGAGGAATTCAGAGAGTGTCATGAATAAAGCATGTAGCAACTGTTAGGAAAAATGAACTTAGCCCAGAAACACAGGAGGAGATGCTGAAGAAACTCAAGACTATCTTGACTCAACACTCTTTGGTATAAAAGGGAAGCAGAGAGAACCTCTATCAAGTTTTCAAGATTTAGTCATTACATCCTATAAAAACAGACTTCTAGTACTTCATACTGTTTCTTCAACTGACCTACATCAAAGGGCTGACAAACGTCATAACTATTGAGACCAGAATGAATGGGAGTGGAAAAAGAGAAATGTGACAGAGTGAGGGATGATATTCAAGAGTGGTGTGAGGGTTACTTTAAGATGAGACCTTGATGCCAGCATACTCTGCCAAAGATAGTTTGGAATGGGGGAGGAGTGACGAAAGAATGAAGGATTGCACAGAAAGGGAAAGGGTCACATTTTTGGAGAGCAGATGGGGATACTGCAGAAAACACTGGAGAGAGATTGACCCTGAGGTGAATCCCTTCTTCTGGATCTCTGTTCTCAATACAGAATCCAGGTAATCAGATTGCTTTGGATCTTGGTTTCAAGCTGAAGTACTGAGTGCCAGATATACCTGGAATAAGACCAATGTCAAAAATAATCTGGGTGTATGAGAATGGGATAGTGAGGCCCTGACCAAGATATATTCACCCACCTTTTAGGTATTGCATCAGCTTTACCAACTTTTATCAGCTTTTAGGTATTTGCATCACCTGTGAGAGGCACAGCAAGAATTAATGGAGGTACTTTTGAGATGCAGAATTCACTAGAAGTTCAGTTTTGAAGGTTGCTAAATATGAAGATTGTTTTTACATTTGGGCCATTAAGATAAGCTGGGGGTACTTCTGTTTTAATTGTCTCTCAGCTGTGTGGCAGTATCTTTGCCTGGGCTTCTCAACCTTACCTTGTGATTCATGTTGAATATACCTAGGTTGAGAAGTAATCTATGATAATGATTGACTGGGATAATTCAAACCACTTATTCCTATGAGGATTTCTGAGATAGCTTGGGATTTCATTGCTGAAAACAACCATGACAATAAGAAATCACAATACCTGAGAAGGTATGGGCATCACATTAGACTTGGTTTGTATTCTGAAATAATTGAAACATGATCTGGTCATGGGATAGTTTACTTTCTAGTGATCATGGGGTTGTTCATCCTCACCAATATCTAGTGTGGGGTGAGACTAGTAAAATAGGACTACCCCAAACAAATCATGAACCAATTAAGTTCCAAATTGGGGAGAGTTTCTCAGCAGTCTCTTGAGTAAATATGTTGGAATCCTAAATGACCTTTGGAATAAGGATGCAATAAGTTTCTTGATAGGATTGGGCCTGAGCAGGTCTTCCCTTATGTATCAATCTCAAGAGGCCTGTTTAAACCTGTCAATAATATATAAGCACTGCTTTTAGATTATGGAGAATGTGGTAGGATGTCAGTTACAAAAGTCTCTGGAATAAATGGCTATTTGGATTCTTTTCAGTCACAGACCCAAATGTGGGATCAAAATTTGCCACAGGACTCGGCCCTTTCCTTTACTTGATTTAACATCTAAATTTGGCTGTTGTGGAAGGTTATCTGGTAGTTTTGATTCAGTATTGGCAATACATAGATGTCATCTAGGTGTACATCTCTTTTCCACGTCAACCAGTAGAAGCAATGGGAATTTTGAGCTGGTGTTTGGAAGCTGCAAGGATCTGGATGAAGAAAAAAGGTTGAGACTTAAATGTAGCATGAGGGTATGGCTATGGATTCAACAGTTGACTGATTCTAGCATATTACCAAGAACTAATGGACAATCTGTTTCTATATAGATACATAGCAATACACAACATTTATACATTCAAAAGACCATAGTCTACAGCAACCAACATACAGATAAACAGGGATTGGCATCAGACAAACAGTCAACCAGAAAACAATACCCTAAACAAGGAACTGTGAATAAAAAAGCCATACCCCCACCAAACTGGCAGGGCAGCCTACTGTTTATACAGTAAATAGAGAGCATACCTCATACCCATTTGCACTGATGATGTTACCTAGTTGGATAATGAAACATCTGCAAGCAAACGACTAAGCTCAGAGAGTACCAAGGATGCCACAGTAATTATAATCTCATATGTAAATGATGAAACTTGAGTGATGAGCAAAATATACTATCAGTTACTAAACTGTCACATGTAATAAGCTGAAATGATTGGTGACACAATTCATTTGGATATATATATATATATATATATATATATTGTGTCACCAATCATTTCAGCTTATTACATGTGATAGTATATATATATAGAAAATAGCAAGTTGAAAAAATATTTAAAAGGCCAAGCATTTACTGAAAGCAGGAAATGGAATATTTGCTGCTAATAGGATGCAACTGGTTACTGAACTATTAATCTCACTGTGACATATTGGCAGGATTCCTTCTTTCCCTGTTGGCTCAGATCTTTTACAGATCTCTTAATTTGCTTTCTGTTTCAAATCTGTTTATTTTATTTTAAAGCCATTTATGCATGACATAAAACAGTAGTGGGGAAAAAACACATTGCCACCCTTTTTGCTCAGTAAAAGTTTCATACAGTCTTGCTGAGGGAAACTTAGCCTTTTACCTTTCATTGCTCTCATCTGAAAGTTGTTAGAAGAACAAATGCTTTGACCTCTAACAGAGAAGTCATTAAATATGTTATTTCTACAACTAAGTCATTCTACTGGGCCCTCCCCCCTCATCCAGACCCAGCTTTTAGACACATTTCCTTATAGTTACACATTTGCAGTCAGAATGAAAAGAACTAGATGTGCTATGAGAGCTGACCTGAGACTTCTGGCTCACGAAGTTAGACATTTGACTAGCATTTGATTACTTATTGTTTTATGCTGCTTAATTTATGTCATTACCTGTAATATGCTGATTGTTGTAAATCACCAGGGGGCAGTTTGCTCTCTGGAGTACATGTGTCAAAATCAGCATGATGGTGATGATGATAGCGGTGATTATGATGTATTTAAATTTATTGGCGGTCCAACTCCAACGAACTCTGAGAGTGGTGATGATGGAAGGTGCATGGAGCATCACAATGTAAGCCTGATCCCTTTTGTGTGAACTTGACATTGCTGTTCAAAAGGGGTACAGCCTGCACCGTAACACTCTTCCACTACCTTGGAAATTTAGCTATACCCACTTCAGATGCCACTGACACAACCAGTTAGGTGATAATCATGCAGAATATAAATGTGTTAAAGTTTGCTCCAAATTAGCAAGAGTTACCATTATTTAATTGCAAAATAAGTGAATTTATATGCAAAGTTAGGGACTACAAAAAGAATACATGCATGTCCAGGTACAAATATATTTGTCTCAAACTTCAACAGACTTCTCTGAACCAGTGCAAAGCGCATAGCAAATATCAGGACTAGTAATAAGGAACTTCTTGAACTACCCATGCCCTGCACAGAAAGGTAACTTGTAACAATCACAAAGAAAAACAATATCTTTTATATGGGATTTATCTGTTTTTCAAACATGTCCAAAATTGTGGCTGTATAATAATGATCATTCCTAATTAATCACTTAGATCAGGGGTGTCAGCCTTGGCAACTTTAAGACTTGTGGACTTCAACTCCTAGAATTCCCTGCACAGCTCTCAGGGGAATGCTGGGAGTTGAAGTCCACAAGTCTTAAAGTTGCGAAAGTTGGACACTCTGACTTAGATCTTTTTTCATCTGAAATCCATGTTTCAAGCATGTTGTTACTGATTGCAATTTGCTACTGTAAATCCCCTCCTCAAAGATCATGATTTCAAAATGTGAGCAACATTATATGTAACCGTAATATACAGGTAGTCCTCAACTTATAACAGTCAATTTAATAGCCATACAAAGTTACAACAGCACTGAAAAAAGTGACTTATGATTCTTTTTTCCCACTTATGACCATTGCAGCATCCCTATGGTCACATGATCAAAATTAAGCACTTGGAAACTGACTCGTACTGATGACTGTTGCAGTGTCTCAGGGTTATGGGATCACCTTTGACAACCTTCTGACAAGCAGAGTCAGTGTGGAGTCAGATTCACTGAATAACCGTATTGCTAACTTTAACAATTACAGTGATTCATTTAACAAATGTGGCAAGAAAAGTTGGAAAATGAGGCAAAACTCACTTAACAAATGTCTTGCTTAGCAATAGATATTCTGGGCTCAATTATGGTTGTAAATTGAGGACTACCTGCATTTATCTGACTAGAATGAGAGGGAGTGAGCGAGCAAGAGAGAAAGGGAGGGAGGGAGGGAGGGAGGGAGAGGAGAGAGAGAGAGAGAGAGAGAGGAAGAGGGAGGGGGGGAGTTGTAAGGTTGAACTGCTGCTTATGTTGAAGATCTGTTTTCTTTTTCTGTCTCCTATTCTTAACATGGAGCTGAATGTGCAAATTTTGAAAACTACATTCACTTTAACCATTCTTTAATGTAATGCTGTCTTCCAAAATAGCATATTCATTTATTTTAAATATGCCCAAGTCTGGATATTCCCATTTGACAAGATACCTTTATTTCCCCTCACTGTTCTTCTTCCTGCTGCTGCTTTCCTTCCTCTAGATGCCAACCTGATCAATCATGATGCCATCTCAGGAGATGTAGCACTGTGACGTCACCGGCAAAAATCACATGGCGTGAAAAGGAAACTGGGATGGCTAAGAAGAAAAAAGAATGGTGCTTACAAAAAAGCTGTGTAAGTAAATTGCCAAGAACAAGAGATAATCTTGAAGGCTGTCTTGCAAAATAAGACAAATGTTATTTTAGCTGAGCTGTAGTTTTCCTGCAGATAAATAAAGGAAAAAAGAAATCCTGCGTGACTTACTTTGGACTCTATTCAGTTGCCCATGCCAACTTATTCAGAGATGGTCTCTCACTGGTTGATTCCTAATAGTATTCTGATCAAATGAATGCATTCCCATTCTAATTTAAGAGAACTATACTTATCCTCCCCCACCCTTCCTTTTTCAAAGAAAATAAATGTTTAGCTCACACTGATTCTTGGCATCAACACTTACTTAATGAAGTGTTAATTAATGAATAAGAATGAATGGTGTAATCATTTTTGGCATAGTATGCCAAGGGGCTTTCTAGGAAAGTCTCCTGGCATGTGCATACAAATATGTTGTTTTGTTTTTGATATAAGTAGAGGCAAGTTTCAAATTTCTATTTTCTATTGACCAGTGCAATTGGATAACCAATTTACCCCTTGCAAAATGTGCAGTCATGCTGGAGGATGCTATTTCTGGTTCATTATGTGTGTATTAATTTTGCCCAACACATAATATAGCAAAAGCATTCACATTATTAACATCATCATGTCTGAAAGCCAAGCCATTGTGATGCACTTATAGATGGAATTGCCAGGATATTTCCAATGCCATTTAAGGTGCTGATTACTACTTTTCAAACCCTGTAGGGCAAAGGGCCTGGGTATCTAAGAGTTCTCCTGTCCCAGATACTCTCTGGCCACCCAGCCCAGGGAGCTCATGAAGGAGTCCTGTCTACCAGGAGGAGCCTGGTAAAAGAAGACTTGTCATTGAGTATTCAAAGTAGCAGCTCCCTCCTAGTTGATGCCTTTACACAAGGATGTCCTCATCCTTATCGCTCTTCCAGAAGCTGGTAAATACATCACTTGACTTTTCTGAAGATTTTCAGGAATGATTTTAAAAACACAGGCACTTATAAACATGTGGGTGGGTATGTGTGTGTAAAAAAAAATGTTACTGAATTTTTAACATGTAATTTGATGTTAACATGTAATTTGATTGATTGCTATTTTAATATCTGTAGACCACCTATAATCTCTGAGGATTTAGGCAGTAGATAAATTGCATAAATAAATAATTTCTTGATCAGAGATGGTATATTCAGCAGCGTCCAAAGGAAACTGTAATGATGCTTTCTCTTTGATTTCTTTCTTTTTCTTTTTTCCTTCTTACTTTATATTAGTTTTTATTTTCCTTTTTAAAACTTTTATATATGGGTCTGTGTGCATGCACGCATTTTCTCTCTCTCTCTCTCTCACACACACACACACATACACACACACACACTTGTGTCTCAAAGATTCAGAATCTTTAAAGCAAGAATTTTTGACAGAAGAAACAAAATATAGTTCAAGCACTCTTAATTAAATCCTTCCATTCCCCACTATCCTGTCAGAGCTGAAGAAGCTTCTGGGATGAGAAGTGAAACCTCTTCAAAGAAAAAAACAAGAAAGTCCAATTTTTTTCCTGAAAAATAGCACCTGTCAGCGTTCCATCCGAGTTCCAATAACTCAGTCAGCACTCAGATAAAGATTGACACATCTAGGAAAAACCTGAATCTGAAAGCCCAGGTTTTTCCACACCCAAAAGATTCACCTTTTCTCCATCATCATAGGTCACTTTCCCCAATCCATTTCTATACCCATCATTCTCTCTCTTCTCTTCACTCCTCTTCCAGGTGCTGGTCAGGATGACCTTGACACATTTAAAAAGAATGTCTACCAACCCTTCTAACTGCATGAGAAAGAACCCCCCTCCCTAATTCCCATGTGCTTAGATGTGGCAGCCTGCAGAGGCCTCATAATTATGGCTTCCAAGGCTGACAGCACTTTTGAGACAACCATGACTTAGATGACTGAGAATCTCTACAGACCACTCTTAATTAACACTTAAGATATATTAGAATGTCACATGGAATTCAATATTAAACGGAATGACAGAAAAAGCCAACATGGATCATCTCTCTGGTGTGGACATTATTTATGTTATGTTATTTCTTGTTAAACAAAAAGGACAGGAATGGTTTATTCCACCCAATGTATCTAATACAAATTTTCCAATCAAACCAAGCTACAGTAAAAGAGCACAATCCCAACTGCTAAACTGACATAGATAAATGCTGGTGATCCCATTTTGCAGGTGATTTAACTGGCTTTTGCATTGCATGACAGGCTTCCAAAATATTTCTCTTCCAAACAAAACCATACAAAAGACATTTGAATCAGAAAGGAACCTAATCACAAGACATACAGTATTAAAACCAGGGGTGTGCTGCTGGGGGTTCGCGGGTGTTCGGATGTACCCTTAGCGACGATTCTGCAGGGATCACGGAACCCCCAAATCGCACTCCTGGCTGGCCCCACCCAGGAGTCTCCACGTGGCCCACTGTGGATGCAGGTAAGTGCAGGGCGTGCACGGAGACTCGGGGAGTGAGAAGAACAGGATTCCCTAGAGCATCTGGAGCCCAGGGGGAGGCCATTTTTGCATCCCAGAGAGTCCAGGAAAGCCTCTGGACCCTGAGGAAAGCAAAAATCGGGCTTCCCAGAAGTTCGGGGAGGCTAGAAATGAGTAGTTTCCAGTCTTCCTAGAGCATCCAGAGCCGGGAGGAAGGTCATTTTCACTCTCCCAGAGGCTCCAGGAAAGCCTCTGGACCCTGGGGAGAGAGAAAATCAGGCCTCCCAGAAGTTCAGAGAGACTGGAAATGAGTCGTTTCCAGTCTTCCTAGAGCGCCTGGAGCCTGGGGGAGACCATTTTTGCTCTCCCAAAGGTTCCAGGAAAGCCTCCGGACCTCAGGGAAGGTGAAAATGCCCTCCTCACCATGGTGCAGGAGGCCAGCTAGGCCACGGCCATCATGGCCACGCCCACCCAGCAACTGGACAGCAAACCCCTTGCTGCGGTTTTTGAGGCCCACCCCTGATTAAAACTTAACAGAAACTTTAGGTAGCTCACACGGTAAAAATGAAGCCCTATACATTTAACTAGAAAAATATTTCTTTTTTAAAAAATCACAACGAGCATCAAAGATACACATAATTCAATCCAGTTAAACAGCCAACCTATTCCAGGGAAAATTGATGTCGGGCAACTCTGGGAAAGATAGAGAGGAACAATTTCCCTGCTTCTTCATACCACAGCTGACTTCTGCATCATTTTTTCCAGATAGGTGACAGAGATAAGGCAGCTGGACTTTCTATGATGATGATGATGGTTCATCACACAGCCTGCCAGATGCTCAGACTGGATTTGGCATTTTTGTCTACTGATTGAGTCCTTTCCAAAGACTGGCTACTGGACATGGCAGTACCTGTACAGTATAATAGTACCTCACTGGGGTATGATGATCATCATGATGATGATTTTGTACATTGAATTTATTAGCTGCTTAACTACAGGACTCTAGGTTTATAGTTGATTGAGAGACAAGCACATACAGGAGCCAGTGGTTAAATTGAATTGAATTGAATTGAATTGAATTGTTGAATTGAATTGAATTGAATTGTGTAGCCCCAGTCATCAACAGTACTGTTTTTCTTCCTCAGCCTCCTTCTCTTCTTTCCCCATCATTGGATCATCTCCTCCAACCTTTCACTTTCCCCATTCCTTGATTACTTGTGGATTCCCACTATATTTCTCCATCAAGGTATAAACCAATATTCAGGTATACACAGATCTAAGTCCTAAAACTCATAGATCTTAGAGAAGAGTTCAGCCTGGCAAATATTTCTGTGATAGCGGAGTAGGATGGCAAATTGAATCTTTCATTTTAAAATGGGTTTTGACTAAACATGTTTGACTAAACATGGGTCACTCGCATATTTTAACAAAGTAAGGGAAGCAAAATAAGTGAAATTGTAGCATATGGTCTCATAGCACTATGCTAGGTTGATATGTCATTATTTTCCTTTCTGTTGTAGCTGGCAGGTATATTTTTCAGGGAAACAGGAATAATGCTTTGTAAATCATAATAAGACAAGTGTCACAAAGACAAAGGATAAAAATTGAGGTCACCAAGCCATCCTTATGATATTGCAAATAACTGAAGAAAAGGCCCTTCCAAATGATGGCTTAAGCCTGATCTATATTCATATTCACCTTCACTCATGGCTATTCTGAAAGAAATATATACTCTTTGAAGGATTAAAGATATCCTTCTGAAGATTCACCAGTTAAGAGCAGGAGTCCAGGTGTTTGTGTGCATCTGTGTGTGTGTGTGTCCCTAGCTTCCCAGTGTAAACCCAGCAGTCACTTCCATCAGGAGGCCTGATAGGCTGACTGAGATATGAACTAATATTGCTACAAGCGAAGCATCCGCTAAAATAATTTGTACAGCTACAATGCACATGCAGAAAGATATACACATCCAATAATCATTGTGGAACCAGGTGGGATTATAGGTAGCCCAAGACTTACTTGCCTAGAACCCCATGAGAACAGATAAAGTGGCTGAATAAAAGAGTCCCAGAATTTCAGCAACTTGCAAGAAAATCATAAATAAAATTCACTTGTGCACTCGAAATTCAACTTCTAGAGAATGTAATATCCCTGTCTAAATATTTGAAAAGTAATTCATTTAAAAATAATTATGCGGGAGATGAAATATTTCCATGAGAAGTGAGCCTTTTTAAATAGCAATAGTACTCTGAATAGTTAATCTTGTTACAAATAATTATAAATCATTCTGTCCTACATTTTTAGCGTTTCATATCCAATAGCTATCAGAGAAATAACTGATTTTTTTTCTCCTAGAATGCTTGTCAATGCCTTATTTATGTGTGAACATCTTATGTTAAACTTCTTTTGAGCAGAACAGCAACAAGTGTTTCAAAGGAAGGTGATAGTTTTATTGCCAGAATATTGATTTGCATGCAGAAATACTAAGACTTGGTTCAGAGAAATTCAGGAAAAACGACCTAATGAAAATTCAAATGAAAAAAAAAGATCCCGAAAAGGAGAAAGCTGGTTGTGAAAAAGTTCAATTCTTTTTCAAGAATAAGGAATGCTTAATCATGTTGCATCTTCTCAGATCTTAATATACAACAATCTTTCCAGGTTCAGTATTGTATGTCGTGAATTTTAATTACTTTGAAACTTTTATTGTTAAACAGTTTTCAGAGCTGAATGCTCCTTAAACCTTCAAACTAGATCACATATAAATATAAACAAGGAAGAAAAAAAAACATCAGTCGGGTTCATGCTTAACATTGATGAGGCCAACAACCTGTGTAGGCTATAAACTTGTAACATAGGTAAGTTTTGGTCAAAAGGGAACTGCCTATGATAAAACTAGGGTATACATGTCAAACCTAATTTTAGCTTATACCTACAAAAACATAATTGACTCTACATCAAGTAAACAGTTCAGCTTCTAAACTTTCCAAAGGTTATCTTCACGGATGTTGAATATGTTTATATGTTATGGATAGATGAATAAATAGACATATTCAGTTGAAAGCTACAATGGAAGATTACTGTACTCAAACCTACATATACAAAATCTTGTACTTTTAAGTTAAAACACATTGGAATAAAAGCAAGGCGTAAGAACAACTATCAATCATCTCTAAACTTCTGTTTAGTCAACTGCTTATCTCTCAAGTATTTTATTTTTGTTTAAAAGATCAAAGTTAACATCAATTTCTTTTACTACTTTCCCCTTATGTAGTAATGGGGGTCTGGGAAATAACACACCACTAACAAGTATTTCCTAAATATAATGTATTTGTAGAAAAAAAATGGAGGCCAAACTTTAGGGCATGGCAATCATGAAACAAAAGCAAAAAGAAAGAAAGAATGAATGAAAGAATGAATGAATGAATGAATGAATGAATGAAAAAGAAGGAAGGAAGGAAGGAAGGAAGGAAGGAAGGAAGGAAGGAAGGAAGGAAGGAAGGAAGGAAGGAAGGAAGGAAGGATGGAAGAAAAAAGGAAAAAGGAAAAAGGAAAAAGGAAAGGAAATTATCTCAAATTATTCTTTAATGTAGAATCTGCTTCATACCAGCATCAATTGCTGAATTAATTTACTGCTAATTATTTAATGGAGAAATATAATCTAAAAATAAACTGATAGGGTGTGAAGTCAAGTCACTGAAGCCCGTAGAATATAGTTTGACAGGTGATTCAGTTACATATTAGCAGCAACTGTTCAGAATTACAGTCTTAGTTTCTTGCTTGCTTGTACTGAAACTCAGCATAAATGCTGATCGTTTCCAGTGTCTCAGTTTTGGTTCAGGTAGCATTCAGATGAAATGATCATTTTTGAAAATCAATTAACTAAAGTGTCTTCTGGAGATAATCTCTGCAACACTGGCATATATTTCTGAGGGCAACGTTCTTTTCCTTGGTGCCCTATAAATTATGAAATGGCTTTAAAAGTCTGAATATAAGTGGACCTTTCTAACTCACTGTCAGTGATGTCATGCCTATGTCAATAACGCCCTGTAAGTGCAGGGGGTTGACATCTTCCCCGCCACTCCATATTTTGATTTATAAATTCCATTTCATAATAGCAAAAAGACATTTAAAGGAAAGCCTACCGCTTAGACACCACCCAAGGATACAATAATCCTCTAGAAATGGACAGCCTGTCATGTCTTATTGCTTAAATATAGGTTTAACCCCCCCCCACACACACACACCACTGACTTCTGAGGCAGGATGAAATAAGTGTGACACAGGGAAAGTAAGAGTAGGAAGAATCACTGCAGCATCTATTCCCAGAACACCAGAGCATCTAGGCATAGATCCAATGGAAGCTTTGAAACAGAAGATTCTGCCTTTTAAAAATAAGCCTTCCACTCGATCTGTCATAACGCACATTCTACACTATGACTAACTTTCATAATTTTCAGCAATGCAGTTGGTCTTTTATAGGTGGTATTTAGAATGAATCTTTTCTTCCTCTTTTTTCTGATGGCAGATATATTATGTTTTTCTTTTGTCATGGGATTATTCCTGGCTCCACCAAAAGAAGAAAGAAAGAAAGAGAAAAGACACTGAAAGATCTTTGGAATACTCCCAGCTTTATAAGGGTTTTTGAAAATTGCAAAATAGTAAATATATCTCAGTGTCATAACTGTGTTTGATCCATTCTAAAATATCAAAGACGTATACTTTGAATTCATACAAAATACAATTCAAACTTATTGCCTTTGTTTAAAAAGTTTTTGAATTTGTGTACAATCCTTAACAGAACTTAGATAGGAATTAAAAATATGTTATTTCTGCTACATATATTTTTTACTTTCTTCTCTGCTATTCTTGCAGAATAGCTGGGTAAATTAATTAATTGTTTCCAACAATGTCCAGGAAAATAAAGTTGAAATACATTTCCTGCAGTAACCAACACTCAGACACAGACATACACACACACACACACACACAAAAACCAGGCAGCAAATACTAAATTCACTCACATTGATGATACTCTCTAGTTGGGTAATGAAACATCTTCAAGCAAATAACCAAGCTCAGAGAGCACCAATTCTCCATTCTTCCAGTAGTGTTATGATTAGAAAGCAAGAGATTTCATTTATGATTAGAAAACATGAATTTTCAAGCTGTTATTGTAGGCAGCATTGGAAATGTTCTTCATCATTTAGTAGTGGCATTTATTTTTAATAGTGAATAAGTTAAATGGATGTAACACACAATCTCCAAACTGTACTATAAGATTTTTAAGATGACAACTCACACTGATGACTAAGCATATGATTCCACATGTTGTTGAAATAAAGCTATGTTATTTAGTTTTCCCTTCTCAACTGCCTGTTCTCTTCTCTGCCTGTCCTAAGATATTGTTAGCTTCTTTAATATGCTCTGACACTTTTCTTCTACAGTTTTCATCTTCTGTTTTTGCCGAACTGTGCATTATTCATTGGCAGCCTTTTCTTGTAACATATTTGTTAAAGTTTATAGATGTGAAAAATGAAAGATGTTAACTAACCAAATGAGAGATTGTGGAGAGCAAATAATGAGTGATATTTAGAGTGCCTTTTCTTAGATTTTATTTGAGTACATTTGATAATCACTCGACTGAAACACAGTGGTAGACAATGTTTATAAGCCAAGCATGCATCTTGGGAACATTATTAATCCATTTGTTTATCTGCCAGGAGTATTTTCAGCAAGCTGGTAATTACGCCTCAGTGCAAATTTCAAACAATAAAAGAAGAGTAAAAGAGCTATGTCTGACTTCTTTTAAGAGTATGATCTCCCTTTTTAGCAAAGCTGGTGACATTCCAACTCCAACCCCCCCCCACCCCCCGAGATAAGACGATTAACGGAGACCAAAGACCATGGGAACACAGAGAACATGGCAGTGTGAATCAAGGATTTTGTTTTCATTCCTGTTTAAAGACGAGTGGTGCTGCACGATGATATAGACCAGAACGCATTGTTAATGCATTTTTTCATCAGATGTTCTCAAAATAAAAAGGGTTTCTGGAAATTCAGCTTGCAGACAAGGTCAAAGGCAATGCAGCACTTCTGCCTAGATGACTAACCCTTTTTTTTTTTTAATATGCTGCCTGAAATGTGGGGGAAATTACTTAGCATCAGCATCCATGTTCACTTTCAGTTTGAAAAAGTGGCTTCCTTCAAGGCTATCTGATGTTGAATCTTCAACTTTAAATATTGCTCAATTAAGGAAAAGCATAAAACACCATGTCAGCATAAAAAAAAAAACATATCCACTTCCCCTAACATGATTTACCTTTCTTCCTTGCAACCAGTCTCAGTCCTGTTGCACAAGTCGCCAATTCTAATCAGCTTCATTAATTTGCATTATTAGCTGCACATTGTCTTTTTGAAGAGGTTACAACAGGAACAGTATTAAAAACCATGGTGGTGCAGTGGTTAGAGTGCAGTACTGCAGGCTACTTCTGCTGATCACCGGCTGCCAGCAGTTTGGCAGTTTGGGTCTTACCAGCTCATGGTTGACTCAGCCTTGCATCCTTCCGAGATCAGTAAAATAAGGACCCAGATTGTTGGGGGCAATATGCTGACACTGTAAACTGCTTAGAGAGGACTCTAAAGCACTGTGAAGCAGTATATAAGTCTAAGTGCTATTGCTCTCCAAATTTTTATTTAACAATCACACTTCACCACTAAAAATAAATCTTTAAATTCACTGCCCACAACAAAGTTTGAGTACTTTCTTCCTGATTGATAAACTTGGCAGAAAAATTGAATCAAGATCACATGAAGCACTAACACCACTTTATAAAGCCTTAGTAAGACCACACTTAGAATATTGCATCCAGTTTTGGTCACCATATTATAAAAAAAGATGTAGAGACTCCGAAAAAGTGCAGAAAAGAGAAACAAAGATAATTAGGGGGCTGGAGGCTAAAACAGTTACAGGTGTAGTGAAAAGATGGACTGGGGTAACATGATAGAGGTGTTCCAATGTTTGAAGGGCTGCCATAAAGAAGAGGGAGTCAACCTATTTTCCAAAGCACCAGAAGGCAAGACAAGAAACAATGGATGGAAACTTATCAAGGAGAGAAGCCACCTGGAATTAAGGAAAAACTTCCTAACAGTGAGAACAATTAACCAATGGAACAGTTTATCTCTAAAAGCTATGGGTGTTTCATCACTGGAGGTTTTTAAGAGACTAAACAACCACTTGCCTGAAATGGTAAAGGGTCTCCTGCTTGAGCAAGGGTTTGGACTAGAAGACATACATGGTTCCTTCCAACTCTGTTATTCTGTTATTGTATAGTACTTCCTATGTACACTTTCTCCAGAGAGGTTCATTTAATCAGTGCTAGTTATAGAGTAATCCTATAAGGAGAGGTGGCAGAATTGGAGAAAAGGAATAGTCACAATCAGAGGAAGCATTTGCACTGGAGGAAGGTGTGTTGTCTGCTTTACATTTCTCTCTTTACTTCTTTTTAATTTTTCACCCAACAGGTTTCAATCAAAAGGAAAACAAGACACAGCATTTCAATACTGAATTGTTGCATTTTCCCCTGGAAACTGGAGAACAATTGTGCCTGGAAAAAGGAATAGAGTAGGGATATGGTAGATTTACTGTATGTGTTATATTAAAGATGGGAAAAAATCCAAAGTGATTTATCTTGGTCTGGTTTGTTTGTTTTTTGTTTTTTTACATTTCAAAACCTGGCATTTTAACAGGGGTATGCAGACTTTTTATATCCACTGTAATTCTTCCTTTCAAAGCCCAATTTCTATGCCATTTAAAAGTGCTAGAACTCAGCTGCTCAATGGGAGTTTTTTATTGCAGTGATCATACTATGTGCAATACAGTGATCATACTATAATCATATGATGTGCATACACACATAGATAAGATTATTCCATTCTTTAGATCTACATAATCTTTGAATCTGACAACCAGACAGTGCAAATATAATCTTCATTCCTTTATCATGGACTAATATTGCAGCATTGGAAAGATAAATGTATGGTTAGAAGGTTAAATGTATAAAGATAAATCCTTTTACTCAATGGATTAAAGATCTGATTGCACTTGCTACCCATGCGGGAATTTCCTATAGAGAAAGACTTTCTGGGACTCATTTATACAAAATAAAGTAAGTTAAAATATGATAGTTATATAAATGAATTAGAAATATCTGTGTACTTGAATAACATTTTCATTAGATAATTATATATAGAATTATAACTATTTACAGATAAAATGTACATTGTCTTTTTTCTTCTATTTTTTCACTTTTTAAAATAAGAACATGTTCTGTTTCTTCTTGACAATGCATGTATTTTTATTTTTGTGTTTTTTCCAATTATTGATCATTAATTTAAAAGCAAAAAAAGAATAAGAATGTGTGTTAAAATATTAAATAAACATTAATTATGAAAGTAGAAAGTAACTTATGATAAGGTAACAAAGAGATCAATTTTCTCCTAAAAGTTAGGACTTTGATAAGAAATCTGGATCTAAGAAATCACTGTTAGTTTACAACATTGTTTGAAATAATACCTGGAACATATAGTTGTTTATTTTTATCTTTAAAATGTATCAGCTGCCAGTGAGAGTAAAAACTCTTTCCACAATTTATTTGCAGTAAAACACATCCAGAAGAATACTTTTACAAACTGACAGAGAAGAATAAGAAAAAGGAAGAATGCAGAATTATGATTACAGATTTCGTGGAAATATGATTTTCCCATAAATACAACTGTTCAAGATTCAGCAAGCGTTTCAGTTTGTAAAATTTGACCTTGAGATTTCAAAATCAAATACTTTAGACTTACATCAATGGCTACCTTTAAATACTACTACTTAATGTTCCTAGCAAATGTCAGGTGGTAAAATATGTTTTTCCAATGCAAAACAATTGCATTGATAAGATTAAATTGCAAAAGTTTATAGCAGGGGTGTCAAATCGGCAGCCCATGGGCCAGATGCATCACACACAGGCCATGCTCACCCTGGCTCCACAAAGGCAAAAAACATCATGAGACATCATGTGACATCACGTGACACCATCGAATTGACACTCGTGGTTTATGGTGAATCCTGAATGATTCTGCCCCCATTTACATTATAAAATATATCCAATGTTATTCTCTTTACATATTTAAAATATTTATGTAGTCGCCCAACTCTGTCATTATGCACAGTGGCTTATGAATGATAAGGAATTATGGGATGTATTTCATCAAAGAAAATAGTTTCAAACTATAATGTGTCCAATTTAGTTGCCAGAAGTAGATGAGAATTAAGCGTAGCAGTACTGCAGTCTAACCAGTCCTACCAACTCACTCAAAAGATGTCAGTTTTCATCAGGATATTCTCAATGCTGGGAGAAGTCTTCATGTTGATGTGGGATTCCACATTATCAAAGTCAGTCATACTGCAGGCTTCATGCTTACATCAGATATGCTTACAATCATAGATAAAATATTTTTTCTTCTCTAGATTTCTATGCTGCATCCAAGGATGTTGGCTATCGTATTTTATTGATGTTGGGAGAAATATCTTTTACTGGGAATTCCCCTTAAATTTTCTCCCAAGGGATTCACTCTCTTTGGAAGCAAATATGGGGGCATGGAGAACAGCAGGGAGCAGAGACATGAGGCAGTCTAATAATGTGATGTTTGATGTCACTCATGAAGTTTCAAATACACTTGATCAAAGAACTTGTGATAAACCATTGCACTGTTCCACCCAAACGTGTTTAAAGGATGTAGAATAATTTTTGGAAACAAATTATTTTCTCTTAAAAATAATAATAATTGTCCTTTAAAGAATTGCCCTCTACTTAAAAACGTTCTTCAAGTATTCTATCTGGATGGAAAGGTAATCTTTGTGTATTTGTGCACACGGGTGTGTGCTATTTCTGATTTTGGTTTTGATGTCTTTGTGATCTCTCTCTGTGTCTAAGTAACAAGCTTTGTATTCTCCAACTTTACCGTACTTTTGGCAGGATATGCTGGTATAAATTAGCTGCTCAGTCCCACCTTTGAGGTGACAGCACTCGGGAGATTGTCAAGTGTTCCTGGCATGCTGCTCTTGTAAGGCTGCGTGATCTTGTGTAGTTGAAAGGTGTCACATAATTGTAAAATTCCATTTCTTTTCAATTAGTAGCTGATTACATTTGATGAGCTGCAACATTGTTTTCTCCATGCAGATTGCGAGTCAGCACAGTCAATGAGCTGTGAAATCCTCTCTCATGTTGAAACAATAGACAATGATTAAAGAACAGCTAATCTGATCATTATAAACAAACCCTGTTGATCATTAGAAACTAACAGAATCAAACAGAATAGAAGCACTTATTAGTGAGCTGAGGGCGATTGATGATTACAGGTATACAATAAAAGCTGGCAGTGGTCATTAGGACAGATGCTATCAAAATACTAATGGTGGAGTAAAAACTTCCATAGCAGTTCACTGCTGATTCATTTCTCTAGATTACAGCTGTTCTTTGGTGACAAAGAGTGCTCTTTTTGTTCAGAATTTGTTTGAACAATAACCCATTTCAAGAGCCTTTCCAGAAAAATATCCAGCAAATACCTGGAACCTAAACTTAATGAATAAAAAAATATGGAAACCAGGTTGAATATTTCAGCTGGCTGCTATTATAAAAGAGAAGAATTTGCTTAAATGAAAGTGTTTCTGCAACTTCTTTTAGGAATAATTTTAATTGCACTCATAAAAACATGAACTGAAGACAATCATTTTGTTTTCTTTACTTTCTTTTTCAATTGACAAGATCAGAATTTAGCCAAAAAAAAATAGAGGGGAGGGTATTTATTAGCCATAAAGAATTAGAATGTTAGTATTAGGTCTCAGGTTTACTGTTAATATATTCACTGCAATATAACTTCTATAAAGTGTTTTTCCCAAAAATGGGAGATGTCAGAATTCAGTAGTGTGGTTGCATTCAGAAGAATGGTTCAGGATAGTAAATTGGTGATTGAAGGTAAACTTATTAAACTTTCCTGTTGGTAAAGGAAGAGAATCTTACATGTAATCTTACAATAACCTATTGTATGCTTCATTGTTTTTTATCAGTGTATGCTCTAAGGAAGGAGTGTCAAACACGCATCATCACGTTGTCACGTGATGTATCATGACTTTTTCCCCTTCGTTAAAATGGCCAGTGCATGACCCATCTACCCACGGGGCATGAGTTTGACACCCCTGCCCTAAAGTGTCAAGCTCCAGGAAAATTAAGAGATTCAGGCTGTTCAAATGAGTATAAAGATTTATTGCAAGTTAAGGTCTCTACACGAATCGGAACTACTAATGGTCAAAGGAAATTAGTGGCAGTTAAGAATAGAAAGGAATTCAAGGTGGGCTGAACTTAGATCTGTTGTGGGCATGCAGGCACACATGACTGATAACACATCTGACCCCTCCCTCAAGGTCAGCCTGGTCATCTCTTACATCTGCTTTTTCTATTTTTAGATACTTGAACTGAAATTCTGTAGTTTAATTGTAACAATTATTTTCACAGGCACAGACTGGCCCCCCAATTGCATCCTCTTCCCTGGCTAGAAAGGTAAAAGCCTACCTGTCTCTATCCCACTGCAAGGCCTGACTGAGTAGGACTTAGGTGGGATAGAGGCAGGAGTGGGTTGCTGCGTAGTCGCAGAGGTTCGGGCAAACCTCTAGCTCTGATCTCCTGCTGGGCCTGCTCACCTGCCCTTGTGCTAACCTATCCCTAAATAACTCACCTTTCCCCCACCCATGCTGCCCAGGTGAGCTCCGTGCGGCCCCTGCTGTACTCACCAGAGCTGCTTTAATCATCAGCTGCCTCCCTCTAGCTTCGTTTCAGCTCCAAAACAACAAGCGCATCCAGCAAACTACTTGCCAAAGCAGTGCAGCCCACCTCTGAATAGAGGGTCACCTAATTAACATTGGAGGAAGATGTAGAAATAGTTGCAACAGCTGAGTATAAGACTATGAATGCACTGTATCAGTTCAATGAACAGTAAATGCAACTAATAGCTTTTTTTTAGTTAAAACAAGTCTATTGTGCAGTTTTCTACTCACTTTGGCAATTTTTATCTTTCTTTGCAGGGTTAGAGTTTGGAACCTAAGCATTTTGGTGATGATTTTCTATTTATATTAAAGCAAATTGCTGACTAACCAGGAAAATGCTTTCAAATCCATAGTCTTTCTGTGAACTTTACAATACAGACATTTTCAGTACAGACATTTTAGGTGATACTTTTATTTTTTTATACATGAATTATCTTCTACTCATATCAGTTAGGAATTATCATTAATCAGCCTATCACAAAAGGCTATTGAAAAAACATTGACATAGTTAAAGGCTGCATCACAACATTAGAATGTGCTGTTGCTTACATTTTTAAGGGGAAGACCTAAATTCCCAGTTTTGCTAACTTTGATGCTTGTGTCTTGCTGGATCCATTCTTGTGGAAACTTAAAGGCAGCTTTCTGGAATAAGACCCTTTGGAAAGCCATCACTACTCATGCTAGATTTTTTGCTAACACTGTATTTCCAGTGAATATGTTGATTAATTGATTGTATGAGATCATCCCATGCCAAGTTGTTAGAAGGGGATCAAAGCAAACAACCCAAAATGAATCAAAACACTGAAGGAAACCAAAGAAATGTCAGTTTCAGCCTCATGGATTGTCTATTAGATTGTTCATTCTTCCAGACTGTTATTTGCTAAAATACAGTTGCATGGCAATGCAAATAAAAGACATCTTGTAAAAAAAAAAGCATGACACTGATACTTTTGAGGCATGATCACTCATAAATCACATACTTCTTAAAAGAAAAAGTAAAAAGAATAGTAACTCCTCACTGTCCAAATGAGTTATGTTGTTGCTATGGTTATTCTCTATTTTTAAATTAAGACATTTTTAAAGTGACCTAGTTTTCCAATTAACCAGCCAAGTAAGAGGGATAGACGAGATGTGGTTTCATGGCTCAGATCATATTGAATCTCTGTCTTGAGAGCATTAAAAAAGAGGAAATAAAAATCTGCAAAAAAAATTAAGCTACTTCTAAACATCAGAAATGACAATAGAGGAAAACATTCCATAATAATTGAAATATCTCATAGGGACAAAGCCAAAGACAGTCCTAAAGTATGAAAGGTTGAATATTTATGTCAGGAATAGATGGAATGTTGGTAAGTTTGTTGTTATTTAAGGCAATAAAATATAAAGGACTATGTGCTAAATAAAAGGACTATATACTAAATAAAATAAAAAGGACTATGTGCTAAAAATGCATTTGAATGCTAAGCCAACTGGTTTGCATACAAAACTATTCTTCTTCATAGAAGAACTTCTTCATAGAAGTCAGATATAATTGTAGCTAACAATCTTAAACTGTGGATTGTTGAGTAAGTTTAAATAACAGGCATAAACAGACATACAGACACTTTAGTGACCTGGAACAATTATCACTCACATGATTCAAAGCAGACATAGAAAATAATGGCATATTCTATAAGTTGTAACTATGGAATATTCAATTTAACTAACAGTTTCAGACATTCTTTACAAAAATCTGATGCGGTGTTATACACTAAAGCCGAGAGGATCATATAAATACAGAGGTGGCAAAGAAATAAACGCAGAGAACCTTTGCTTTAATTTTCTTTGTCAATCATGATGAGCTATTTCTTAAATGTAAATAAAGAAGCTGTTCTTACTCAATACTGCCTTCATATCTTCTACTTACCTGAAACTCTACGGCATGAAGAATGTTCTTTTCACATCTGGCATGAAGAATGTTCTTTTCATATGAAGATTGGATCAATCTGAAGACTGTAAGATGAGGAAGCTAAATCTTTCCCATTGATTTAAGTCTCATTCCTATAGGCTCCCCTACTTCTGACATCTCAGAGATACTTGAGGACCAGGCTCTTCACTCAAGCCTTTGACTAAGATGGGTGTAGCCCCTTTGGAGCAGTATGCATTCGTTGATGCCTGGTTGCTACATTGCTTTTATGATTTTAGAGATTTTATGGGGTGGTTGTTGGTGTCTGGTGTTCTTTTGGTGAACTTGGAATCATTGGGAGTCAGGTGGTACAGGTGCTGCTTGACTCACAACCATTCATTTAGTGACCATTCAATATTACAACGGCACTGAAAATTAATTATGGCAATTTTCCACACGAGTGTTGCAGCACAGTCACGCGATCAACAGCTGTAAGAACTGTAGCAAGAAAGGTCGTAAAATGGGGCAAAACCCATGTAACTGCTGTCCTCCTAGCAACAGAAATTTTGGGCTCAATTGTGGTGATAAGTCGAGAACTACCTATATATAAATTTAATAAATCTTTAAAAAAAAAAAAACTCTTGCAGTACAGTAATGTTCTCTAAACTTCATCTGTCTTTAATGGTAATCATTTTTCGTCCTATTACCATGGTTCTCAATGCTCAGATGGGGAAGAGCAGTCTCTTTTCCAAACTGGCAGACTTCAACATTTGCATATGGAGACTATTTACTCTGCACAGACCTGTGTAGCTTTCCTTTACACCCTTTCTCTCCTGTTCCTATTTTAACAATATAGTTAGGGAAGCTCCGCATTCATATTAAACAAATGGCCTAACAGATCCTTCTAATATGAAGCATTTTTGAGTCCCAGGAATTTCAGTAGCTGAGAACCTGACCAAAACTTATCTCTCCTATCAAGATTGTTCATTCTGAAACTACCTTCCTTTTTAAAATCTTTCTTTCAGCAAGAACTTTAGTGCTTAGTATATCTCCAGAAGTTGAGATTTATTGGTTTCAAGCAAGTGCAAGGTACACAGACATGTCTTTGGTTTGTAGATTGTGGGGTAGTAAATAGTTGTAAATAGTTTAAAGAAGTAAACAGGGCATTTTTCCTGCACAAAGAGCTTCATTAAGGCAAATTGCAACCACCTACCAAGGCCTATATTTTATTCCTTAAAAAAAACAAAAAACAAGGGAAAGCAATCCTCCCTATTTGCTGTCCATTCATCCTTAAATCACTACTGGTTCTCCTACTTTCTCTCCACCTCTCCCTTCCACCTCTTCCCCCCCCCCCCATAGTAATTGCTCTGGTCAAAAGGGGGCCAACATTTTTCCTCAAAAAAAGGTAAAAAATGACTGAATGGCAGAAAGGAAAACAAACTGCTTTTTTTTTAATGCTTCCTATTGTTACTAGAGATCTTCTAAACAGAGTTCATGGTTAACATTTTATATGATATTTATTTATGCCGAATCTTTTCTCCTTCAGTTCCAGGAGATTAACAAGGAAATATTACTTCATTGTAGTTCCACCAAATCCTGTGGGTGAAGTTGGACTGAAAGAGAGTGACAAGCGCCCCCCTCTCCCAAAAAATTACTTGCTGTGAGTGAGTTTGAAAATGAGTGTTAGACCAACCCTCAACTTCTGCTCCATAAGGTACTGGTTCTATAATGCAATATTTTTAGCTCAATCTGATTTTATGGTAGAAGCATGAATCTGATTTTTAAAAAATAATAATAATATTGCTTCCATTGCCTAGTGATTCTTAACCGTAGATTTTCTCGAGCAAGTCTTGCTTTCAGATGTTTTTCAGAAAATATAATGTCCCTCAGGTGAAATTATGAATTTTGGAATTTTCATTTCATAAGTATTGAATTGCGTTTTGCCTGTATAGTTCAAGCTGATTCAGGAAAACAAAGTTAAATCACAATTTGGGAAGAAGTAGCTTATGCTGGACTCAAACTATGAGGAGGTTGCCATTCTGGGAGAGAAACCAAGGTATTTTAAGTTCTCACTATTAACTTAAATAAATATTTATCTTCAAGCCCACACAGTCATTTGCTTATAGTTTTAAATGCTATTGACTGTGATGGGTATATGCAACTATATTTTTCTCCCATTTTATTGTGCCCTTGTGTTACTCCCATAACAAATGGTTGAGTAGGTTTGTTTAAATCTAATTGTGGTTGCTATGCCCAATGTACTCTAGTCTATGTTTGGTTAAATTGACTGTTATTTTGGTTCCATTTGTTTGAGATACTGTATATAAAAAAACTCATTCTTTTTTGCAAAAAGAATGGGTTACATTTCAATAGGTGGAAAGGTTGTTAAGATAATAAAGACACAACAATAACCAGCTGACTAGAGTCAAGTGTGGGTCTGGAGACAATGGTACATGTATATGCATGTAGGAGTTTTTAGTGATACAGCCAGCACACAAACAAATAATTTGGCAGGATTCATTATATAAAAGAAACTTCTTTATATACAATAATATAAAACATGATGCATGTATACAATACCCATGCAGCTCTTGCAACATGGTAGAGAGAAGAAGAAATAGCAAGTACAAGAACTAGAACTCAAACAAAGACAAAATGAACTCTTTTATACACAGAACAGTTAAGCTAAACTACGCCCAGGATCCAAGCTGTCTCAGTCACCAAACAGTCCCCGTTGGCTTACTTGTTGCCATGTCTATTCCAGTTCATGAATCCTTATACACTGACAAAACATTTGGAAAAACAGTCATGATACTTCGTTTTTTATATACAGTATTTCACAAAAGTGAGTACACCCCCTCACATTTTGTAAATATTTAAGTATATCTTTTCATGCGACAACAGTGAAGAAATGACACTTGGCTACAATGTAAAGTAGTGAGGATAGAGCTTGAGGGGATGTACTCACTTCTGTGACATACTGTATAATTTCATATACAGTATAATTTATATATATTTTATTTTTTATTTTTATTTTATTTTTTATTTTTATAATTTCAGCATTGTTTGTACATCTGATAACTAAAGGTTATATGTACAAAGGTGGGAAGTTTTGAAAATTACCTATGTACAATGGAAGAATGTTTGGTGAAGATGATGGAACTTGCAGATATGGCTAAATTGATTTCCTTGATTAGAGAAAAGACAATATCTACATTTATTGCTGACTGGAAACCCCTTATAGACTTTTTGCGTGAAACAAAAAGATAAGCTCATGATTTATGGTTTTTTTTTTGTTTGTTTTTTTTAATTGAAAAAGTTTTATACATAAATTTTTTTTCATTTTTAACCCCAGCCCCCTTCCCATCCTCCCCTCCG